>JAGFPH010016616.1:0-10457 GCA_018207615.1 Philaenus spumarius
TATTTCTTTAGAAAACTATATATTGTACGTCATTTTGAGTTGTTTCAGTGGAAAAATGTTAGATACAAAAGTTGTAGATCTTTTTATTATCAACAACTTTGATATTTAACTTAATTTCTTTAGAGTCCAATACAAAATATTTAATTAATTTGAGTTTACAATTTAGAATCAAAATTGTTAGTTAAAAAGTTAAAAATACATCACATTTATGTTTATTCAAAGCTCAAATTTAGATTGTTCGTCTTCAAAATTGAATTAAATTATGGTTAGATATTACCTTCAAATTTTATTGTATGATGATTTTATAACATTATTTTTATCTTATGAATCGTTTTAAAATTTTCTTCTTTGTTTCTTTTATAATTAATTGCTTGATTTTTCAAATTAAAAAGGATATGTCTGGTTTGCTATTGGATTTGCTTTAAGACTGAATAAACAAAATTTTCAATCCTCCAGTTCTACAAACACTGGCTGCTATGCACTTTTTTGTACTATCTTCTTTGCCTCTGCACTGGATTGTTTTCTATTTTAAATATGTTGATAAGTTTTGATAAATTGTCCAGAATTTCGTAATATTAGTCATTTTATCTTTATTTAATTAAATATCTGCTATAGGAATTGTTTTATTAATAGTTTATTCAAAAAGTTAAATTTATAAGATCATATCTCTTATTAATTTCTTCGCGCTCAGAATCGGAACACAAAATTAATAGCTGTTGCTAACGTTATGTGTCTTGTAGTTCATTTCATTCCTCTGTCCAGTTTATATTAAATGCTGTTAACACTTCACTTTTACAGATTTTATCATTTATTTCACATGCCACTAATTACCATTTTGTTGATTAAATAAATACATGATTCTTTTGGTTCTATACTATAACTATAGTACGTTCAGCGAGAGTTTGCATTAAATCGCTGTGCAGGCTACTGTGGCCATTTTGAAGCTTTAAATTTAGACTTTGAATGAGTTTTTTTAGTTAAATTTTAAATTTATACACATGTGACTTAATAAAACATTTATTAAGATGTTTTAATTGCCCATGTATTTTCCTGTCATCTGTCATAGGTAGGGATTTACTGCAAACTCTCGCTGAACGAACTTTAGTTACATTTTATGTGTGTTTTTGTTTGTTTTAATAATAATAATTTTAAACCTATTTCAAAACCAAACGTAAGCTAGGTTACAATGTTGTTTGTTTTTTTTTTTTTTTTTATCTCGAAAAGGTGGGTTTAGCTTATTTAGTAATTACTATGCATATTTGTTAGTTATTAATAATAATTTGTTTTCTTATATTTATAGCAAGACACTCACAGCCCACTATGTTATATCCAATTTACGCTAGTACAGTAAAATTCAGTTAACCTAAAAAAAATGTTACAACATGTTGGATTTATAAATTACTAATATTGTGGCAAGTCTGAAAAAACTGTTTTTGAATAATGTTTAATGAGGAAGTATCTTAAATTTTTAAATTAGGAAGAAACATCAGGATATGTAAGTGATAAGCTCCAAATTGAATTTCAAATCTGATTATTTATTTAAGAGGGGCTCAGGTTCACACAGACATTTCTTATTTTTTTTAGTCTATAAGTGATGCAGCAGATCTATGAGAAAGAGAGTTCTATTGACAATTTAGACAGTGCTTTACTCATAAATAAAGTAAAGGCTGAAAGAATAATTAACAAATGGGTATTATAGTGGTAAAATTACTAAGTAAGTAAACAGATGTTAAACTATTATTTGATTAACAACAAAGTATATAACAAAAATATAACTTGTAAATCTCTGCCTATTTTTTCATCATCTCTGTTCGTTTAGAGAAAATTTTAAATATAAACATTGTACTTTCAAGCAAACAAAGAATTTCACTAAATATAGTAATACTTACGTTGAGGTGGTACTTTCGAAATAAAACAAACTTCAAATGTGTCATAATTTTCTGTTACAAAGGTAAATTTTCCTTTATTAATATCAAAACCCTGAGCCAATGTATGTCCTTTTGAATCAGTAACCTACAACAAATAAGAAAAGTAAATTATTAAAACATATAATTTTAGTTGTTTTTTAATTCTTTGGTAACCTAGAACTTTGTTTTGTCTTCCATAACAAACACACAAAAAGACCATGCAATTTGACAGATCTTTAATACGGGCTGTCCCATATTTCTTATGCCATATACAATCCTTAAAAGATTCTACAATAGTACATCCCTCAGGTTTTAGTCTAGAATGCATTCAAGCATTCATTTTTCGGTATGCTAACTTGTCACAAATATATTTTAACGATATATAAAATTCATTTTTTTAACGGATTTGAATCCATGACAAATTATTTATTTTTGTAAAACAAAATATTTCACAAAAATAACAAGAGTCAATTCATCCAGTCTGAACAGACATAAAACAGACATCAACAGAACTAGGTCACATGGCAAAAATCACAGACTCTAGGTACAGGGTCCACACCAGACAAATTAACGGACTGACTTCGGTGAACAACAAAACCTTCAATAAAATAATCTTTATCTTAATTTAAGCTCAAATTAGTACCATAGAATATGTAAATTGAATGTCTAGGATCATTTTTAATACTACGTGAACATTAACCAAATTGTAAAACTTAATCTTGAAAGACATTATTGTAGGTGGGGTGGTACTCGGTGGTAGATAAATTACTAAACTCTTAATGGACTACACTCACTTTATTGCTGTTCCAATTGTTACTGCTATATATGACGCGTTAATATAAAAAAACAAAAAAATATAAAATTAATCAAATAAAAAATATCAAATATAAAATTCTTGGTAAGGCTTCACATAACCCACAAACACAACACAAAATGCTTTGAACAAATATATACAAAATCCTGACATTTCGCAAGAACAAACAACACTTTGCGATCTCAGATGATGTAAGTCCCAGATATTAGCGGATGTTTTTTGTCGCAACTTTTCCGAACACCTAACACAGGTTGACTGAGTAGAGATCGATCGTAGGTCGTTCAAAGGTTCACGGGGTCAGTCCATATAAAATCAACACACAAAGTATTTTTTTCAACCTGACCTCTTCAGAACTTCATGAAATTTCATACTTATTCTAGTCCTTAAAGTAAGATTATTTTCAAAATTAAATTTTTTTTTTCGAATATATTTTGAGATATAAAATTACAAAATTTGGAAAAAATTGCTAATTTCGGTAAACATCAATACCTTTAAATTGGATTTTCTCAGCTCCTAATTGAGATAAAGACTTAAAATTTTTGGCAAGTTAAAGCATTTTTAATAAGCTTTAATTTGATATGCAACACAAGTAGTTTTGTAAAAACTTCATTTTTCCCCAAAGAAATCTTCTTTTGTTTTAAATCTTGAAAAAAATGTATGTTGTTTATTAATGTCTATGTTAAATAAACGCAAAATTTCAAGTAAGTGTTATAACTTAGTGAAAAAACGTTAACGACCATTTAGATTCCTTATGTAAAAGGTATTTCAGAAAAAAATAAGAAGTTTGAATTCCAAGTTTTGTATTAGGGCTGTTTTTAAAAATTCAATGATAATTAAAAATTGTTTGAGTAAATTGAAACCCAAAAATATGGATTTGGATAGCAAGAACATTGTGTACAATTTACCCTGTGTCAGTAAGGGTTGTAATATGTGGGACAAACTTTTTCATTTAAAAAAAGTGTTTCGGAGCATAAAAAATGCATAACAACAGGCGAAGTTAATTGGTCTAAAATTGCTCAGCATGTCATAGCCAACAACCATCCTATTCTTTGACTAGAGGTGTTCGGGGTGTTCCACCTACTGAAAGAGCCTAACTGGAGAAAGAGCGTTTTCAAAAAGATAGCTATAATGTTGGTGAAGAAAAACTTTATTTCCCAGCCAAGTTCCACCATAAGTGCTATCCATTTCCCTTTAATTAAAAATTAAGTACAGGAACTTTTCGACAGAACTTAATATAGCAATTAATAACACTAACGTAATGGGGGTTGAACCTTGAAGTACAGAGACTTTTTGACAGGCCTAATATAGGAATTAATAATACTAACGTAATGGGGGTTGAATCTTTGCATTACCTATGTTTGATCCCTACTTAGTCAACCTGTGTAAAGCGTTCGGAAAGGTTGCGATAAAAAATATCCACCAATATCTAGGACTTACATCACCTGAAGACGCGAAGTGTTATTGGTTCTTCGCAAAACGTTGTGATTTTGTATATATTTTTGTTCAAAGGATTTTGTTTTGTGTTTTTGGTGTAACGTGAAGCCTTGCTTTGAAGAATTTTATATTTGACGACAACGCGCTCTGTGTAGTAGTTATATACAATTGGAACAGAAATAAGGTGGGTGTAGTCCATTAAGAGTTCAGTAATTTGTAAAACTTAGTCAAATGAAAATAACGTGTTAACCTAAGCTATTTTTATACAACTGGAATAAATGTAGGTCTACATGCCAGGGAGCCAAGCGAGGACAACAACCAATCAAAAGAAGGTTGTCAAAGGGAGCGAAATTCGAGCATCATTTTCGTCAGTGTTAGTGTCGGTTTAAAACATGATAGTTGTATTTTTGTATCAGTAGATTAAAAAGTGCAAGGAAAAGTGACTCTTAGACTATGTAGTGAAAAGTACGGTAACCAACTATAATAGTGTTTGTGGAAAGGTATATTATTACAAAAATACATTGCAGATATTTTAAAATTTAACACTATTGAACTGTGAACTTAATAAGTGTTTTTTTTTTTTTTTTCTTCTTTTTTAATAAGTGTGTTGAACAGTGACTTTCTCAACAAACTTTAAATCCTGATGTCAATCAGCGTCCTACAATCAGTAAAAATCAGTCTACAATTTAATAACCTATTTCGAATCTGAACTTTCTATTTCCATACTTTAAAGAGGTGCCTACACAAGAGGGGGACATATGTACAAATTTTGGGGGATTTTTTTTAAGTTTACCTCGTTCCCCCCAAAATTATTACAGTACACGCTTAGTCTACACTACAGTCAACTATGGAATTGTTTACTCAATCATGAAAGAAATGAAAATGAAGCTTAGTTCATTAAGACATGATACATCATGGACTAATGTATGTTCAGAGATAAATTTATTCATAGAAAAACATGAGCTTACTTCTCCAACAACAAAACGATCACAGAAAATGAAAATATTTATGGACAACCTGGCAGTAGACGAAGTTATAAATGACCCTCTAAACAAAATTGAAGTTGACGTTTACTTAAAGATCCTTAACGCAATGACTTGGCAGTTAAAATATCGGTTTTAGGACCAATCCTTGCCAGTAGTAACCCAAATGGCATTGTTTTCACATGATGGACTCATCAAAATGAATTAGATTTTAAAGTCAACTATGGTAGAAGAATTGTCTGACTTCTATCACTTTAATAGTAATGACACAGTGGCTGAGTCACAGAGCTTCTAATTTGTTTACAAAACCTCACACCACAACATTGACATCTCTTATTTGGTGCCAAAAACCATATACACTACGATTTTTAAGGAAGACAAAAACAGTAATCTAATATGTGTGTAGCAATAGCTGCGTATTTGACTAACTGCTTTCGAAGCAGTCGGAGTAAGCGACGCTGAGTGGGTCAATCCATTTCAAATCACCCAGGCAATGTTGCTCAACATTTTTTATTTTCCTGATTTTTTTATCATGAGTTCCCTATAGGTAGGTATACATTAAAATAATGTATAAATGAAGTTCATTTCATGCTTAACACACTGGTTTTTGAATTATTTTGATATCTTTAAAAATAGCTTGGTAATTAAACTTTCCGCAAACCACGTTTTTATTAAATTTTGCCCGACCGCCATTTTAAAAATGGCTGCCAGAAAAAAACTGTGGCTTATAAAAAATTTTCAATTAGTGTTTTGTAACTACCTACCTATAGGAAACTCATGATAAAAAAATCAGGCAAATAAAAAATGTTGAGCAACAAATTTTATTTATATTGGGTGATTTGAAATGGAATGACCCGAGTATGAAACATCTCCGCTAATAATCTCTTACATGAACTCATGTTTTTACGCACAACTAAGTGTATTCTACGCAGTCTAGGAACCTACTGAACTGATGCTGCGTTTTCGCCCTACACGAAAGCCGCAACGCATTTATTTCACGTCTAGGAAACCACGGCCTAACTTGAACGGGCTCTACAAAATTCTGCTTTCTCTCTCAATAACCAGCTGTTCAGCTGAAAGAACTATCGGGTTGAATCAAAATAGTACAAAATCACCTCAGAACAAGCATGACCCACACTGGGTTGAACAACTTATTAGTTTTTAGTACCGAGGCTGATATTTCGAACCAATTATCGTATGATGGAATCATTGATAAGGTTTTCTTAACCAGTAATCACAGGTAAAAGTTGTCAAAAATTAGATTCATTCAGTTCATTGTTCTTTTAATTACTTTCACTCCTTTTTCTTTTCCTCTGTATTTTTGAGAAGATAAAATATTCAATGAGATTAATAGTGAATGTATTCTTCTTAAACGAGTAACCTTACTTTTTAACGTAAAAATTAACAAATAAGACAGTATGCCTAAATAAAGTGTAAACAATTTGATCAGTGATGTAAATTACTTTAGGTAAGGAATACCGTTAACCATTGGTTATAAATGAATATCGAAATGTATTTTTCCTATCAGCTACTTAATAAAGTGTGTTTCTGCATACTCAAAGTAGTGCGCAAACTGAACTACATTTGTGTTCAGCGTCAAGTAATTATACCTCTTTGTTTTATTTTAGCCTAAGATGTAGGATGTTCTGAACATTTTGATTGTTGTTGGACTAACCTCTGTAAACTCGTTTTGTTTGGTAAAACATATCTTTTTTAAAACTAAAACACTAATTTAAAATGTAGCTGTAGGAAAAACGTTGTGTGTTGGCTACGCCTCATGTGTCAAATGTTTATCTTGTGCGACAAACTCAACTTTGCACCCTAGATACACAAATAACTGTTAATGTCTTGTGAAAGATAAAATGAATTCAATTTATAATTAAGAGTACAAGATAAGCTTTCTATTGAAATAAACTATATTACCTACAATTTTCAGCTTATTTCATAACCAATAATCCCACTTGTTTAAAAAGAAATACGTGTAAAATAAATGTGTAGGGGATATCAAGTTCATTTGGGGGATTTGCGTCATAGATTTTGGAGGGGGGGGGGGATTGGCACCCTTAGTACTTTAAATTATAATTATTTCCTATGATGCATAGGTCTATAGCCCATCTCAGGTTAAGTTGAGGCAAGCAGGGTGGGTAATTAGGGTCGGTTTCAACCTTCATAAAACTGACCCTTATTAATGCCGCCTGAGTGAACCTGTAGGACACTCTAGTTTAAAATTGCAAGTCTGTATGTCTTAAGTGAAAATGAAAAAACGATATCATAATTCGTTTCATGATACTTTCCTGATAATTTTGATACCAAATTTGATTACATTTGGCCAACTTTGAGCTGTACTAGCATTATAAACTTCTTTAGTTGAATTAACTTTACATGGTTTACAACAATAAAGCCACAAAAATATACTAGAGAAGTTCATATTTAAATATGTAATAAATAATCATTATTTGAGAAAAAAACTCGATACTGTATCGTTATTTACCATAATACACACAATTGTGTGTTTGTACCATGTTAATCGGCCGACTTAAGGGGGCGCCATATTGAATCTGATTCCCATAAGAGCAATGCTACAGAATAAGTCATTTTTCTGTTAATTCGTGGAATAAATTTAAAAATTTGGTTTCATTTTGAAGTACTGTCATATGCGGATGTTTATTTCTAAATACATTTTCAAAAACTGTTTTATTGTTTTCATAAGCGTACGATATAAATAGTAAAAAATAAAAAAACAGTTAACTTTATTAATTTTTTACTCAGTTGCAATAAGAGATATTGCACAAAATCTTCGCAATCAACACCCACAATCTATTTTACTTTAAGAAAAACAATACACAGCTTTCGTTTTTTGACAAAAACAACACAAAAATATACTTAATAGTGAAGGTATGTTTTGCTTATTTAACATTGAAATTGGTAGCCAACTTCGCCGTTTTGAATGTAGGGAGCCGAGCCTTAAAGTGTTGTAATTGTTTTTTTTGTCAATACAACAAATTACAAAATTAAATTTGTATTTATAAATTGATATTGCATTAATTAACATATAATAACAATTATCAAGTTTATTAATAATTCATTAGGTTTATTCTTATCAATATTCTTATCATCACTCACATTAGTAAACACCTCTCATGTTTACCAAACACCTCTTCCTGCAGAGTCCAACTATTATAAGACAAACGTACTTAGCACTGTAAATATTTTGAATGAATTTTGATATATTATGATTGATTGATAAAGAAACAATGTACATTATTTAACTGTAAATATTTGTAAAAAAATAAATACAAACAAATTATAAAATAAAAAAATATAAAAATTGACGAATGTCTAACAGACCAAAACAGACCTCTGGCAGTCTCAAGTCTGCAAAACGAGCTATTTAATAATTAAATGAGCTCCGAAACGCAGAGAGAAAGTTTTAACTATCACAAATGGTAATTATAATATGTTATTACTATGGTACAAACACACAATTGTGTGTATTATGGTAAATAACGATACAGTATCGAGTTTTTACTTTCCTTACCCTATACTAGGTAAGGTAAGTATTGCGATCGACCCAAAATTTCGATGTCGAGTTTTCATAATATCTTTACGTTTCAAGGCCCCCTGAGTCCAAAAAATGCATTTTTGGCAATTGGTCTGTCTGTGTGTCTGTGTGTGTGTGTCCGGAGTGCACAGGGCAAACGGCTGGACGGATCGAACTGAAATTTACAGGATATCTTCAAACATGTAAACAATTAAACCCATGTAAATTTGAAGCAAATCGGAAGTGGTGTCTTACCGTGGGAGCAGTTTTTAGCACATTTTTGGTATTTACTCCAAATTCCCTCTAACGATTTTGATTAAACTTTGCTAACATACTCTACTCCGACCCCCTTAACACCCTATGTACGCGAAAGACCGTTAAAAATTCGTTGAAAAAAGTTATTACAAAAACCAAGTTATTTTGTTTTTATCTCTGAAATGGCTGCTCCTATCGACTTGAAAATGGCCTCATTCGATTCAGCGTCCAAAATAATGTCAAAAACGATACCCCAGGCCTGCAGAATATGTCCGAACGCCCGAACGAGGTTCGGGGGAAATTGGGACTGAGCTGGGGAAATTTTGGCCGGGGAAAAATCCACCAAAATTAAGGAAAATATAATTATTTTGGGGAAAAATAGATAAGAAATGAATGGGTACAAAGGTCAGCTTAATCGGTTTGTATGATACATATACAAACACACCAGCACACACACACACAAAGTGTGTTGTCTGTTCTCTGTTGCAAGTTGCAAGTAGGACAGGGTTCCTATCTAATTTTCACCGCATAAAATGTCGTACGGTGGGCCGCGATACGACATTAATCTTCACCGCACAAAATATCGTACGGCCAAGCTGCCGATACGATATTTTTGTACCGGTTGATGAATGGCAGTTTCCTGATTCTTGACGGGCGTTCAAATACATTCGTTGGGTATTAAAAAATACTTATTATGATACCGGTATGCAAATTTTGATTAGTTTCATACAAATGATATTATTCAATTATTCAAGCGATTAGAATTAAATCGTATTAAACCAAATTATACAATACTTAATGTATTGGTATTACCAATGTTTTTTCATTTTCTTTTACCGAAATTCGAAATCAGTCTTTATCAGTAAAATGCGTACAATGTGATGTGAGTACTCATTTATTACTTCGGCTTGTATTAAAATGCCGAAGTATTGAAATGATGCAATGATTTTTTGTGTCAATTTTCCTGTACATAATGTATAAGCACTCACAGACGTCGTAGAAAACTTCTGTTGGTACCAAAATCTTCGTAATTTTGTTGCGGAGAGTTGAAAAGCGTTTGAGCTTTCTAACATGAGGCGTAGCGCGTCAAGGTCACATTTTTGGGTCAAATTTTTTAAAATATTGGGTCAAAATTATGAAAATTTAGTGTGGGGTATCGTTTTGTATTTTTTTGTGTACGGGAAACCCGTTTTTGACATTTAAAAAGTCGTAACGCGTCAGGATCACGTTTTTACATCAACATTTTGAAAATTCAGTGTGGGGGTATCGTTTAAAGTTTTTGGGTACGGGAAAACCGATGTTGACAGTTAAAAAGTCGTAGCGCGTCGGGGTCTCCTTTTTGGTTCAAAATTTTGAAAGTACAGTGTGGGGTAACGTTTTATATGTTTTTGGGTACGGGAAAACCGATTTTGACAGTAAAAAAGTCGTAGCGCGTCGGGATCACGTTTTTGGATCAACAATTTGAAAATTCAGTATGGGGTATCGTTTTATATGTTTTTGGGTACGGGAGAACCGATTTTTGA
>JAGFPH010016617.1:0-19027 GCA_018207615.1 Philaenus spumarius
TATCATTCAACAATTCTATGTTTAGTAGAATATTGATCGAAATTTGCTCAAAACCAAAGAAGTACCCAAAATTAAACTATTTTGTTTTACTTGTGATGCCCTATTTGTATTTGTTTTTATGGTAACTATTACTTAGGAATTGTTTTAAAAATTGTTGGGGCTGCTCTAAAAGGAGCCTTCTTATACTCTAGTCAAATTTTGGAAACTTTTATGCTAAATTTTGTCCTTAAATTTATTTATGAATTTTGTAATTAATGGATTATGAATACACACTCGGCAATTTAATATCAATACCTACTTTTATTTTAAAGAATAATTTTTTATATATTTATCCACTTAAGTTCAATGGGTGCGGAAATTCATAAAAAGTTTTTTTTAATAACAGCTATGTTAGTAATGTTAAAAGTGATGTAAAAACACAACAGCTGGTAGATCGTAATATGGTTACGTAGACAATAGCAGATGGAAGTAAAATAGAATTCAGTTTAATGTACGATTGGAATTTAAAACAAATTATAGCTTCCTCATTCTATAATTAGTAAATAATATTACAACAATACATGCAAATTGATTATTTATTTATGCAAACAATGGGGTAAAGTTGGTTATCTCGGCCTCCCATCTTAACTAAAAACATTGTTTAGATTTATATGTAATATTCAGTACAAAGAAAGTTTAGTACAAACCTATGATTATCATTCAAGGTAATCATTTTATACTTAAATCATTTATACAAATTTCTTTCCTCAGCACCATTTTTTATTCGTGCAACAATTACTCAATAAAAACGCATGGAAACTTTGATGTATTGTATAAATCATATCGTTATAATTTATTTTGTGAAACTCTACTACTTTATGATTTCAGTTTTCAGACAGAAGGGCAGAAGATATCTACCAGATATCCTGAAACGCCTTCGTTACCAGAACTACAATACTGGCAGTGTGAAATTACTTTTAATTTTACTCCTTACAAAATAAAATGTCAACCTAATGTGTTTGTTAAAAGTGCTAACAAATAATAGTATAATAAAAAAAAATACAATAAAGAATTCAAATTTATAAGAATTGTAATAGAGAATCTACTATCAAATATTTGGACTGTAATTCTGAGTGCAGTTCCGACATTTCCGTAAATTCAACGAACAAAATGTTGATAGAAAGAAACCTCAGAGGTCTCTAGAGATTGAAGAAAATTATACTAAGTCCAAAGCAGTTAATAGTAGTTTATGCTAATATGTAGTTTAATCTTGTTATCTTACCTAAATTGTTAGACGTCAACTTTAAATGCCGGATTGATCTCGAGAGACTTTCGCCATGCCTTAGGTCTAAGTTAAAACATTTTATGACTAACCATAGTTTCCCACGAGATTAAACGTAAGGGTGGTTAGATTCTTGGGAGAGGTCATCTCAAATTAACCTTCAGCATTAAGTTATACTACAGGTGTGGCTTTAACATACTCAAAAATAAACTCAATGCTACTGTATGCATTAGTTCTCACAAAACATACTCGCTATCACCTCCGACATGAAGATTAGGTCAAATACCATGCTATATATATTATAAATTCGTTTTTGCTGGCAGGATAAAAATCCCAAATAGGTTTTACACATTGCCGGTAATTCAATAGACCTATGCCATTATCATAGACTCCATCACCATCAATATTTTACGTACCGTACTTAAATTTTATATTCTAAAGGTCTCAATAGATTGCATGTACTGCAGTATATATAAAATTAAATCTAACACTTTAACGTAGCTGTACTGCTGCTACTTTATATAATTTTCAGTTACACTATAATGCAATATAATTGCTGCCAATATATGTTTTGTGTTCATTTAATAACCTAGTTGACTCAGTAGGCTGAGGTGAATTAGCTAACTAAAATTTCCTTTCATCATGCTGCTGCTATTTGATATGATGCTACATTATTATAAACTAGGGGCTCTGCCCCTAGACGCTTCGGGTCCCAACCCGGCCTTCGGCCTCAGATGGCTGCTTCGCTTCGCTCGCAGTTGGAGAATTCGCTAAAGAATCTCGTTAATCTTTGGTGGCTCGTTTGAACATAGGTGACCGAGCATAAATCAGCTGTTTTATTTGGCAGCTAACTCAAACTCATTAAACATTATCTCCATAAGGTTAACATGGGAAATTTTAAGGATTGTGTGCCGGAGCTCCTTGTCGGGTGAATAGTGGCTAAACGGATAATTGGATCTTAAATCTGATGGAAAATAGTTGTTTGAAATTAATTGTTCTACAACTTTTGTATTTAACATTTTTTTCTATCTCTTACCTTTTTCTTACAAAACGCGATCAAAGTGGAAAAATGAAAAAATTGAAAATATCTTTCCAGCCCAAAATGTGCTTTCAAAATTTAAAATGTTAACTGTCACCAATTTTTCTGAAAGTTTCTCGTCGAGTGCTTTAATTCAAGTATGAGGTCGAAGGGGGTAAAATTACGGGAAGTGCCTCATAGTTTATATCAGTGACTCAGTGAACCCGTCTAGCTTTAAAGACGTTGGGCGGAGCCTCCCTTCTCGGATGAATAGTTGCTAATAATGCATAATTGGATCTTGAATCTGACGGAAAATCGTTAGTTTGAAATTTAATTTTCTACAACTTTAGTGTTTAATATTTTTTGCTATCTCTCACCGCTTTCTTACAAAACGCGCTCAAAGTTAAAAAAATCTAAAAAATCATTCCCGAACAAAATGTCCTTCCAAAATTAAAAAATGTTAAATTCTGGCAATTTTACCAAAAGTTTTTTGTCGAGAGCTTTAATGCAAGTATACGGTTGAGGGGTTCCGATTACGGGAAGTGCCCCATAATTAATGTCAGTGAATCAGTGTTACCGTCCAGCTTTATATAAGTAGATACATTATAATACTACGTTAGAGTTATAGCTTCCATCATACATTTTTATATGGGGTCATAGATAAATGGGGTGAGATAGAAAACACACCCTACTGTACTGTTGTTTGATGTTACGTAATACACCATAATATCATATACGATGTCTGCCAATCATTTTATTACAAAAATAACACCTTAATATTATCAGAATGCCCATACATAGAAAAGGAACACTATTTAATAAACATTTTGTTTCGACTGGGCGGATGAGTATCACAGGTTCTAATGTTATGTTACAATATTGTAATGCTGCCTAATTTTAACATCGCAACAAAAACTATTCACATGCTAGCGGTGATACATCGGTTGACTGTTTTGCTAAAACGTCGAAAGGTTTTAAGTGTGATTCTTGAGACAACTTTGCATGCAAAACTTTGAACCCCATAGGGTTTGGCTCAATGCTCTGTTAGAAGATTTGTTTCGTTCTAGAGTTTTCGTGGATAATATTTATTGAATAAACAGTCAAAGCAGCTAGGGAGTATTCCTTACCATATTATATTATAAACACTTTAAGCAAAGCCAAAAATCAGCCTATAATTTGTTATTTGTTTTGGAAATGGCGGTGGTAACAGTGACATTTCTAAGCCTTCACTAAATATCTTCTTTATATAATACAACGGTTTTATTTCTGAACCATTCACCCAGATAATTACTAACTGTTTCTTAGGATTTTGGTAATGGTTTAACGTTATCTTAGTCGACCGATTTATTATAAACTGCGAAGGATCTATTGTGTCGGAGCTCATTAAAATACAGCTCTGAACATATAAATACGTTATCCCAGCATAAAGTTGGTCGATGCATCTCGTTAAGGAATCTCATTAATAACGTATTATCGTATTTTCAAGATGCAATTTGTTGGTAAAGAGTTGCAGGATTATATTACAAAGAAGAATAAGTCTGGTCACGTCTTTTATCTTCATTTCGCTTTAACAAGAATTCCTTACATCTTCTCAGTTCTCGGTTTAACGATAATACTTAATCATTAATGTCTTGACTTAATTAATCTTCTTAAACAATCATTAATTGGTAGACTTAAAACTTGCCTGGTATGTTAAATTTAAATCTATAATTATTTGATATAAAGGTTAAATATTTTTGCAGATAAAATGGAGGCTTTCACAGATACACTGTACTTACAAATAAATTTGTGTGTAGAGTTGATATTTTGAACTCTAGAGAGAATAGTAAATCAATGCAAATAGAATATGTATGTAATGAAGAGAGGGAGGGAGGGAAGTGATGTACACCGTGACAATATGCGGGAAGTAACCCATTAACATCATTATTGAAACAATGACCCATGGACAATGCTGTGCATAAAAACATTGTCACCGATATTGTGCACATCTATATTCTATATCCCAAACACATGAAACAAAATAAATTTATTAAAACAAAAGATTTAATCAAACAACCAAGCTTAGCCAGTAAACAGGATCTAACCTATATGGTGTAACATTTCGCCAAACTAATCATTAAGGCAATGAACTCCAAAAGCTGCACCATAAGCAGTATACAGTGGTCTGCGTGTGAAATACTACTAAATCTTTAAAATGGTCTGAAAATATCATGCAATATAAGAACAACCTAAAAAATTCAAATCAACCAATCTCAAGGAATTTCTTGAAACATGGAAAGTATAATCTGAAAAGATGAGTAAACGGAAGTGAGTCTGTCTTCAACATATATGAGACCAACACGTAAAGGAACTATGCTCAAACAAAAAGGTCACATTAGTTAAAAACAATGAAGTGTGGTGGAGGTATTAATAAAGATCAAATTTGAGTTTCTAGTGAAAGAGTGAGAGGGATTACAATAAGGAAAGTTATTTAGATCAAATAAAATTGATGTAAGTAAATGTAAACCATTCATCATTGCAAGTCAGATAACGGAGACTAAGAAATTAATCATAAGAAATCATATCAAGTCATATAAAATCATGTTAAATTATATTTAATCATATTAAGTCATATAATATCATATGAAAGCATATTTAATCATATTCTATCATATACTTGTTTATGCATCAATATTATAAGTGTTGTCTCTTAATTAAAGGAATAAATTCTGTAACTTCAGATTTCATGTGGATAAAGTCCTAAATTTAAATAAAAATTTCAATATGTTTTTAATGTTTCATAAAATATAATCAATGTTATAAAAAATTTTGTCCATCCCATGAACACAATCCCCTAATACTCTAAGATATTAGAGTATTAATTTAGAGTTAATTGTTAAGGTAATTATGTAATTAGTTTGCTAAATTAAATTAAATCCAATTTTGAGGAATGCCATCTCAGATTTAGAAATTTAATGGTTTTGTTTCCTAGAAATATTGTAGTAGTATGATACTGTAGAACGTGTGTGTTTTTAAAAATTGTACTAAATACCTGACAATATAGTGAAAGATATTCTGAATCAAACTTTACAGTTATTTCGACCTTGTTTTCCATTTTGAGTCAGAACATTTGCAAAGTAATATTTTACTCTTTAGTAGGGTCTGGTGGAAGCCCCCAGGTTTTGATAGTATTTATGAATTACAGAAAATAAAAACTCATTTTCAACATTACATAGTGGAGGCATCAACTTAAGCAGAAACTAAAATTGTCTTACATAATTATCTCACATGGTGAATGCATCTTGAAACTTTACCAAGATAGTTTTCGAACTTTGAATCATTACATAATCTTACAACATGAAATTAACTGCATCCATGGTCATGACTGTTAAGTTCAATAAAATATTTAAACATTTATTAAGGATTTCTATTTAACACATATTTATCCATATTTTGTCATCTTATGTGCTAACGAAACAAAATATACTACATTTCTTGACCATGTATCGACTCTAATTAAAATGTTATATTGTAAACCTATTATTCCAATTGTCGAAAACTCAATTACAAACAGAAAGAAAATGTAAAAAAAATAAATAATAAAACACTGTAATATAAAAAATTGTAAAATTCATATTCATGTTTGTGTAAGCTGTAAGACTTAATTTTCTGCCCAAATTTTGTCAAATATTTATTTCAATAACAAAATTTACCTATTCGGATTGTATTCACTTCCCGTCACAGAACCAAAGTGCATGTCGATCCGACGATATTTCTATAATTGTGTTCAACATGTTATATAAGGCTTAGACTAATTACTCCAACTCATCTCCAAGCTATCAAGGCCAGTGTAGCTTATAGCTAATTTACGCATGCGTACAGAACTAGCATTCATCTCCATGCTTGGCAGAACAGAATACTCTGATGCCAAAACCTATTGACCCTCCAGCCTATCCTCATTTTACTATAAAACAGTGGTGAGCACGGTGGAAAGATTCATATGTAAAGATGCGTTCATCATTATCGAAATCAACATGTCATTTGAACCCGATAATATCAATTATGTTGGAACCATGGTTCGAAGCAGAAGAATACAATCCTCCTTACTGCTGCTCCCTACTCACTATAACTCGAGTGATTGAAGATCATGGCCATAGGGAGACCACTGGGATGATTGCTCACACCTCTGCTGTGGAGAATATTTTATTAAACTACATTCTAAATGTCCAAGTATTAATCTAAATTTATAACAAACCTTCTAATGCTTTATTATTTTCTGTTTAGCTTAGTTTTTATAACAGCTGATAAACAAGTTTATGAGAAAAAAGAGGTTCAATTATTATTCTTGGTCACTCTCTGTAGTAAAGACAGAATGATACAAGTACATAGTTATGATTTAAATGTTGTATCTTACTCGTTGTTAGTTGGGTAAAGTAAAGCGATATCATAAAATAATTTTATTCCGTCGAGTAAAGAAAGATTAATAAAAGTTCAACAAAAATCAAACATTTTTTTGTTAAGAATTCTTAAACTTACATACAAGGTTAGTTTGTAACTATTTAGTATTTCTTCGGAGCAAATTGTAAAATATAATTCATAAAAGTCTTTCATACTTATGTCGCAAGCAAACCTTTGTGGTAGTTTTTTCCCTCCCAGAAACCCTTAGATGTTATTGGCCTACCTGAATCTCGTATACTAGAAGTTAAGCTGAGAGAAGCATTATTTTACAAAGCTTCTTAAGATTAAACCTTTAGGTATACTTGCTGCCAGTCAATTTTTATGTCGCTGTGATTATTCATGTCCCTTTTTCAAGTATTACGTTTATTCGTTTTGAATTATAAAATATGTATGTAATATGAGTTCAAAAATAAGTTTAGTATACAAACAGTAAGTATAAGTTCTACGTAGATTTTTTTTTGTATTAATTAAATGTGCATTATTAATTAGTAATTTAAAATTTTACACAATGTACAGCGAAAATGTAATTACTGTAAAACAATTATTTTTATTTGATTAACGTAACTTAAAAAAAAACTTCTTGCTTATACCGCCTAAGCGTTGTGAGCATACTTTACTCACAAATATATAACAATTAAATAGAAACTAAATTACAAAAAATTTACCAGAGTTACGACTAAAATTAATTAACACTAGTTATAAAATATTGAATATCTTAAAATTTGATACAAAAAAATATACAGCAAAAACACACTTTAAATAAAGAACAATAGACCTGAAGATAAAATAAAATACCTATGAAAAAACATCAAAACAACAGCATTAACAGATGTTAGAAAAAACATCGCAACAATGTAACCAAAGTACTTTTAGTGAATGTGTTGATTACACAGCGTGAAAGCGAAATTGTAAGAAATATTTCAATGTAGTGTGTAATTATGTATATATATATATATATATATATATATATGTTTAGTTTGATTTTCGTAAATTATATTGAATTATGTACGTTTAACCCAAAACTTTGAGGGTCAAGCTTAATGTGTACAGCTGATGGGCACACTTCTTTCCGAGAAGCATTTTGATCAAACCAACTACGTCGTAAATTAATAAATATGCAAACGGAACATTGGATTGTTAAATATAATCAAATCAGGTATAAAACTCGTAATAAATTTATATAACGAGACACGATATTTAGCTAGCTTAGGTTCCTCTGAGACAATTACGTTAGATCACGTAATGATTTTGTGAATAAGATATATTACGATAAACGATTTAAAATAACAAAGGTACATTTTAACAGCAACCAGTTCATATAAAAACGCTTGTCTAAAACTATACCAAATGAAAAATATACACTGACTTGGTATGGTGGACTTAAAACGTCTTCAGTATATGCCAATTTAAAAAATATATATATTTAATGATCTAGCTTCAGGTTATTTTACTTTTTGCGTCACATATATTATGTTTTTTAAGAAGACAATTTGTAACTCATTTGTGTCAGGTTCACACAAATTGGTTAAGCAGTTTTTTGAATTGCCTGAAATAAAAAAACAAATTTAAACAGATTTAATTTAATTAGAACTCTTGTAAGCAAGTGTTCCGATGTCGTGTTTATACTAAATCTTTTACTCGAAGTTAACCCAACAGTGTACAGAGTTGTGAACGAGCGAATGACGTAAGTATAGTTATACACTTATCGTACTTTGAGGTTAGTTGGACAAAATGAATTCGTAAAATAACTTTATTACTTCGCGTAAAGGCAGAGTAATAAAAGTCTACAAAAACTGATCATAAAAACACGGCAAGATTCTCAGACTTGACACTATTTAGTATTAAAGTTAAAAACGATGGTGTCTCATTGTTGCAATTTATTACAAATGTTAATATGATATTATACACGTTGTTTTGTTAAATAAACTTGTCCATTGACGTCTCAGCCAACTGTTTTTATTAAATGTAAAATGTTAGCAAATATTAATATGTGTGCATTAAATATTTGGGTGTGATTTAGTTCGGTTTAGTTTTGAAACTTTATTTCCATTTCAGTATGTTTCCCTCAGTTTATAAATATTACATTACATCTGTCTGTTATTCCAATTAAGAGCACACTGCTTTGAAGCAAAGTTAACATCTCATTAAGGAATTCTATTAGAGTAACATTAAAATCAAATTTACCGGATATAATTACAACTTACTTTTGATGACATATTTCATCTCTCCACTGTTTAAATTTATATTATAATTCAATATGACTTAAGTCTCATCTATTTACAAACTGTAAAAGCGTAGGGCAAAGGAAACTTCTCTTCCCTTGTGATTAAGTTTTCAATATTTATATTCGTATTCATCGTTCTAGATCCACAAATGTAATTATAAATATTTACCCCGTAGTGAATGTAAACTTGTAGTGTTGACCTGACATTGTCTCTCTGCCAAACGTCAAATGAACGTGCAGTTAATAGGTTAAATGGAAGATTTTACTTTTGTATTTTAATCAAACTAATTTTGTTTAGGGTGAACGATAAATTACTGTTGTATATATCTGAGTAGATTTAACTACTCCAAACGTAAAACAAACCAAATTTATTATGAACCTCTAATGTCTTCAATATCTTTCTGTAACTTTCCAGCTAATGCATCAAAGAGAATTAAAATTTTTGTAAATTGCATAGTCTTTTTACTTTTTCACTATACTATAGTATAGAGAAAGTATAGTGATCGCAAAAAAATCGATGTTGAGATTTTTGTGGAAATATATCCGTTTTGGGACTCCCTCAGCTAGTAACAAAGCTAGAGCGAAAACTATTCTATCTATTTCAAACAAATTTGCACCAGACAATGTCAAGTAGGCCTGTATAGATGCACGATAAACGGTTTTGAACAATTTTGAAAAACAACCCCTTTTTGGCCAAAAAACCATAAAAAAATCAGTTATTATGTTTTTATAAAAAAAAAACGGCTCTAACGATTTTGATCAAATTTTGCTTATTTGTAGCCATTAATGAAGAAAATCGTACCTTTCTAAAAATTATTGTTTAGCTAAGAATAATAATAACTGATTTTGGGGGTTTTTTTGGCCAAAAAGGGGGTTGTTTTTCGAAATTTTTCAAAACATATTTTCGTGCATCTATACAGGCCTAATAGACGTGTTTTTTGCAAATTTGTTCGAAATTGATTGAATAGTTTTCACTCTAGCTAATAATAATAATATTTAGTTAATCTCCTACTTTAATTAATATCACCTTTCCTACCCCACCTACAATTATGAAGCCACAACGAATCTGTTAAATAATTTAAATATGTTTGTGAGTAAGTATGTGCCAGTTCCTGGTACCGTTTATTTGTTTGCGGTTTCAATTAAATATATAGTGGCTACATAAAATTACAGTTCTTTTTATATCAAAATAAATCAGGTCTTTATGAAATGAATCAAAATAGTCTTAACATAAATAACAAAATGTGTTTGGTTTGCTCGCCTTCGTAAGTTTCCTTCCAGAACCTTTTTAATGGTTTTAAATATATTCAAAATTGTTTTAAAGTTATACAAACTACTGCATAATAAAATGTAGACTAATCAAGCGGTAAGATTATTTACCTATTAATTAGGTCTTAAAATGTAAGAGTTTTGCATGATACACATTGAGATAAAATACTTTGTAACGCCCCTTCAATAATTACCTGGAAACTATAACTGTTACTAGTAAGCACCCGTGAAAAATCACAGGCTAATTAATTAGATAGACATCAGAAATACATCATTTAAAAATCAAACTATTTAAAAACACCATTAAGGCCTACTTAACTATGCTGAGGGGATTTTTAATTCGGTAAATGTGTAAAATAATTAGATTATAAAACTGTAAGTTTAGTTGTTCAACATAACTGGTTTGCCTCTTGTTGGCACTTATTTGCGGTTACTTTTGGGCTTATGTTCCTGTTGTTTGAGTCATTTGAAAAAGGAAGTTCTGTTTTACCTAATTCTTATATTATGAACGACCTTTTTTCATTGTATTGCTTTTGTCTTCAAGTGAATCCAGTTTTGACAGTAGAGCCTCGGTTATCCGAGGTAATGTGGAGTAAACTCGGATAAGACGAACTCTATCAAAAATCTAGATATATAAAGTTGAAATAGTGACAGTTAAATGTAAGTACTACTTTTTTTTTGTTGATATTGCTAAATATTTTTGTTTACTCTGGCTTTTACTGTTTAAAACTAACAAAAAGTAATTTTGATTTAGACAATATTAAAACATATTAATTAGACGTATATTACTTAAAATGTGTATATTTTATTGCAGTAAAAATATCATATTATTGAACAGCTATCTTAGCTAGAAATCATGTGAATTCAGTAATGTCGTATAGAAAGAAAGTCTCTTTAATGAATAATTTTTAAGTTAAAGTTACTAGGAACAATTATAATATAAATGATGAGTCGGGGTAACAATAACAGCTGTTGAATACAACCTACCATCAGCAGCTGGCGTGAGAGTTGTTTAAGGGTAAAGCTGTGTAAAGTTATAAGTTACGTTCTGTTGCACCCGGGTATCGTTCAACGAATAACCTTGGCTGTCTAATGTCAATAAGCACAAATATAAATATAATAATACTAGCTGACCCGTCCGAATATTTCGCAAGTTCGGAGTAGGCCTACATTTACCTGATTTAACACGTTGATTTAATTCAGTTAATTAAGTTTATTTATTTACATTGGTTTATAAATAACAGTTTCCCTATACAATCTTACAGTGTAAACAATCTAACTAACAGCTGTCATGCTAGTTAAACAGATGGTTAGTAGATGGCGCCTTTCATTAGGAACATACAGAGTATAATATAAAAGTTTTTTAAATCAATTTTTGTTATTAAAACATGAATTTTAAGCTGTTTGTCTATTTTTCCCGTGTAGTGGTTAAGGAAAGCTTTAAAATGATGCCTCATTCATGTAATTTGATGATGTATTAAGGAAGTTATGGCGTACCGACAAAAAAATAGTCTTGAGAAATAATATATGCGATAGTCAGTATCACCATAGCTTGGATTCATCCTAGTGGTGTGATTTCATTAAGAAACACCTATGCTAACAATTTGTCAAGACTAACAATTTTCTCAAAATTTTCAATCTCTTTTAACCAAATGCATATTTCTTAGTCAAATATGAAGGCCTATTAACATTAAAACGTCTTTTTTTAAATATCATTATTCTTTTTGACCCTGCAGATGTTTGACTGCTCAATTGAGCAACGTTACTTTGTATTGAATATTTCACCCACTAAAAGTCATCCAATCGAAATAAAGCATAAACCGTTGGAAATGAAATGATTTAAACTTTAATTTTTATATTTAAAATAATTGTTTTCTAAAACGTACATTTACCTACTTAATCATCGTTAAAAAATGTTTTTTCTTTAAATTACGCGTGAAATACAATCAATTGTACTCTACTTTGTCACTTCTCTAAAGCTCAATGGCGCTCAACCGGGAGATTTTGACAATTATAAAGACATACCTTTGGATTCGTCAAGATTTTACCTTTATAAAACTGTCATCCAATCAAAAGTCACTTCCATAGTTCCAAAGATATGGAATTATCTGTAAACCTTTGCAATTAGACAAATTTCAACCAATAAAACATAACATTTTGCGTTCGAGATATCTCTTATAATTCGAATTATTTCAATAGACTTTTTATATCTATTTATAGACCAAAGTTCAATCTTTCGTTTGGTGTAAAGCAAATTATATTTGACTGGTTAGATGTTATTCAAACAGCAGTTGAAAGTACAGACTTGCACAGAATTCATACTACGTCTGTTTATAAGCTTTTTAACGGTCATTTTCTAAATTCCCTTTGTCCGCACGAGGTTTCATTTGTTTCATTACATTTTGTGATTCAAATAAAGCTAACTCAAATACTTTTGTGAAATAATAATTTACAAGTATACAGTTCAATTCTTTGATTTATTCTATACACTTTTTTATAACAATATTTCATTTTTGGGCAAAGGATATATTCCTAAATTGCTATTCAAACTATGCCTGTTTTGTTAACAGTCTTGTAGTAGGAACATAAAACTGATGTTTTCAAAATAACAAATTTGAAATTGATAAATATTTTTATACAAATCTATTCATAACTAAATTACGAAAATTTTTTACTCTTACGAAAAAAAATTACAAAAAATGTTATAACTTTTTATGTAAGCCTAAAGTTGAACTTTTTTCCTTTCGTTACTAAACATTTTTGTTTCTTGAGCTAATAACTTTGTAATTTTTACATCAATAATTTTTTACTGGCATATATTAATTCTTTGAACCTTTATCTACAAAAATCTCAGGAACACTTTTGAATTGGTTTAGAATAAACGTATAAAAACATGGTTGAAATACAAAAACTTGGACGATTTTTAACAAATTTGAAGTTTACGGCAATTTTGTGAGCTTACATACATAAATCCTTTGAACCTTTCTCTTCAAAAAAGCTACAGTACACTTTTGGATTGGTTTATAATTACTATATTTGGTGAATTTTTGAAAATATGTTTGCACACGCACCGAAATGGCTTGACAGTTCTGGGGTTAAAATTTACAACACAAAACGTACATGATAAAACAAACAATATGTTTGTTGAAACTGGATTCAGGTTGCCTTACACTGCTTTACTATAGGTACAATGTTTAAAAAAGTATAGCCTACATTTACCAAAAAATCTATATATATAAATGGTAATCTCTCAGCTTTTACCTCCGTTAAACATTCCCAGTATTACAATCTAACATTTTTTGCTGGCTTCCCATGTGGAATCAATATATGTGTTTGTTTTAAAGTTTATTGCGACGTGCAACTAGTTTTATTTGTTTCTAAATATATTTAGTACTTCAAGGCCTTCTAAATATATTTAGAGTACGTCAAGGCTGCCAAAACTTAATACTAAAATATAATAATTCAGATAAATCTGAAAGTTAACTATTTCAAGACTAGGTTGCAAGAGGGGCTTCATTGATTAGGAATTGAATGCAAACAAAGAGATAGATAAAATAATGAGGGAAAGTAAATTGAAAACCCGAGCTGAGGCAGCCAATACAATGTCTTCAAGGCGTGTATAAAAACGAGTTTGTAGATTTATTGCTGAATTTACTCCCAGTATAAGGTTTGTTACCTGCTGACCTAAATTCTAAAACTTTTAGAATTAGTTCTCACCCAATTAATTTGAATAAAATATAAAATTAAACTGTTCTAAACGACATTATTGATGTCAGTTGAACTAATGTAGACGGAAGAGTAGCCTAGCGAACATAAATTCTATCAACTAGGGTCGAAAATTCCAACTGTCACAAGTCAAACTTCACGTTATCCGATTACGCCAAACCTTGCCGTTTCACCCGGAATGTGTTGTGTATAGAATCAGTCTACAAACTATAATACGTTTATTGGTATACCACTTTGACCTGGTAAACTGGAAACACTTTAAATTGTGATGAAACAATCATTAATTTAAATGTTTGCGAATAGCAATTTGCAAATTAAGTGAACTGTAGATCTTATGTTTTTTCTTAGACGACTTAAATAGGGGTTTCCAACACTTTTTGTTGAACTCTTGAAGCTAATGGATAAAATCAGCTGATGCATGTTTGAATCGTTGTTAATTCTTTAAAATGTTGTCATCCTTCAAAAGAAATTACTTATTAATACAAACAACAAACTGATTTAAATCAAAACCCAGAACCACAAAACAAGGAACAAAAACAATAACTAAACAACTAAATTGTAAGTTATGTTTAATACGTTACCCTTATGTACATTTCGATGACATGGTCATCATCCTCAGAGGGTTTTAACACTACTCTGTCATAGTTACTTATACATAATTTACAATTTAGTTGTTTGGTTATTGTTTTTGTTCCTTCAGGGATTTGATTTAAATCAGTGTGATTTTGTCGCCACAGTACTCTTTTATTTGTTTAAACAAACAACAAACTAAATCTAACTGAGTCTATAATACCATTTGGGATTTTCACTACAGTAAATTTGCATTCCAACGTATAAATACAATTAATAGCAGTCGCACTGAATATGAAATTAATAAAACACCATCATACATAACTAAATTCATAAAATTATTACATTTAACTTAATATGTTTAAATTTATGGTCGAAAAATAAACGTATGTTACAAATGTAGCGCAGACAACTCAATTAAAATATTACTAATTTTCTTAAAAAAGTATATTTAAAGATAATTGTTATTTTTGTTTCTATTTGTGTCATATTTAGTGAACTTACTACCAACGGCAGTGGCCTAAGCAACATTATTTAAGAAACTTTGTTTATTCTGATTCAAAACAATAACTGTGTGAAACATCTAAGATTATTTTTTTTGCTGCATTTACCCTCGGATTCCTTTTGAGTATGGAAGTAAAATAGTAATATGCAATGTGAGTTTTCAAATATTGTAGACTAGTAGTTAAACACGTTTTTTTCGAAAATGTTATGATACAAATGTATTATATATTTGTAATTATAAGAACACAAGCTTAACTAAAACATGGACTTTTGCTTATTACATTACAAAATGTTCACAGAAAATAAAGAAATTAATGAAACTTATAATATAATAAAATAAGATATTGTTAAAAACTGTAATTATTAGTTATTATGTATGATAAATATATTAAGTTTAGTCGAAGCTATGTAGCTTATATATACTTTGTCAATGATAATTTATCTTATTTTTTCTTCATTAATATTAAAGCCTTCATTTTGGGGCTTGCGTGCCGGTTTTAAAAATGTTGGAACATTGTAACAAAGGAAGATTTCTAACAAAATATAACTCTCACTTTCTATCAACTCCTATGAAAGCGAGTGCACGAGCGTTCGAGCGTACGTACGTGGAGTAACGTTTAATATAACAGCTGATTTCACCTATCATCTGTAAACCTAGTATTATATTATAGTCTGAGGTAATGTTTACAACTTCAATCGTTATAATTTTTTGTGAAGTAGATTTTTTTAAATATGAGTTGTAGAACTAATGTATGTTACAATTAATTATTATATATTTGCTTTGAGGTTATAAACTGTATATAAATACAACCTTGTATCATCATAATATTCGTTTATAAAAATTTAAAGAAGAAATACCTATTCGTTTAACTTAATAATATAACAGCTGATTTCACCAATCATCGGCAATACGCAAAACCAAACCTAGCATATATTATACTTTGGGGTTATGTTTACAACTTTAATCAATAATAATATAGCCTATAATATTAATAACTTCTAAATCATTTCATCTATCAATATGAAATAAAAGCAATTAGAAGATATTATCTATCTTTAAATATATATATATAATTATATACATAAACACAAAATCTTCACAAATATACCTACAGTTTTATAGTCCCTAATTATAATTGTACACATTTACCGAGTTAAAATCTCCGTCTGCATAGTTAGGTAGGCCTAAATAAAGTGTGTTATATAAATAGTATTTTGTATAAATGATGTATTTCTGATGTGTATCTGATTAATCCGCCTTTGATTTTTCACGGGGATTTACTAGTTAAGTTTTATAAATTATACTTTATTTTCAAACAAACAAAAGCTATAAGGAATTCTACTTCCTTATCTCTGATAATTTCAGGGAACTATTCTATATCCGAAATATAGGAACACAAATGTAATATACTATATTATGTATTAATATAATGCCATCATTGTTACTTGGTTAACGGTAATGTGAGCCATATTGTCGGTATCACGTAGGTATACGTTAAAGCGTCACATCCAGATATTTACGTGAGAGAAATTACAATTTAACTTGTATTTATCCTGCTGAATATTTAGTGCAGGAGCGACGTAACTGGAAGCATTTTGAAGAAATTATCTAAGCTATTATTGTTTATTATTATTGTTATATCTATATATATATAAAAGCGAAATACCACTCACTCTCTGACTCACTCATCACGATTTCTAAAAAACTACTGAACGGATTGAAATGAAATTTGGTAAGTAGCTTCCTCTAGGGCCATAGGTGCTCACTAAGAAAGGGTTTCAAAAAATTCGAAATAAGGGGGGGGATCAAAGTTATTAAATCACGATTTTTTCAAAACTACCGAACGGATTAGAATGAAATTTTGTATGTAGCTTCCTCTAGGGCCATAGGCTCTCGCTAAGAAAGGGTTTTAAAAAATTCGAAATTTTAGGGGGGTTTGGGCATCAAAGTTACTAAAATCATAATTTCATATCTTTTATTATTATGACAATAGTGCTTTTATTATTTAAGATCTATATATAAAAAAGCCAAATACCACTCACTGACTGAACACTTAAAAAGAATACAATTACGTTAAAAAGACTGAAAATACCAACCACCATGGGCAACGCCGTACAGGTCAGCTAGTTTTATTATAAGATTTAGTCAAACAGATACTTAATAACACAATAATACATTCTAGGTTCACAATATCTTACTAATTTCACTAAGTTAGTTTTAATTTCAATATGGGAGAACGTAATATCTCTAATGGAACATAAATAGTTGCCGAGAAAATAGATTTTCATGGATATTTTCGTAAAAAGCTTCATTTTGTCTGATAATTAAATAATAATAACAGGCGGAAGTAAAACAGTTGCTGACAGACTCGTAAAAAGTATGTTTACACAATGACTGTCAGCAACTATTCGAACTCGTACGGTATCTAGGATTAACTTTACCCAGTGTGAACTCAATTCGGGAGGTATTTTTTAGCTTTAGTTTCATTACAGATCGTATAGTTACAAAAGCATATTCTGAACACCAGGCACATCTACACAATTATATAGCTAAGATTTTGGGGGTTTGAAACTTGAAATTCAAAAACGAAAATTATTGCAACAGTAATTATATAACAGAAATTTTGTTGAAATTGCAAATTACAATTTTGTAGCAAAACAATGTCTTATCTGATGATATTATAGGTATTAATCTTCTTCTAGTAGGAAGTAATTAGGAACGGTCTTAGTTTTGTATTGTGCAAGTAGCGAGACTTAACTTCTGCTGTTTCTTCTGGAGAAGAGGGAAACATCAGTTCGATTTTCCCAATCATTTTACTGCAAGAGCTACAGATGGCAACGATGACTTCTCACCAGGTTATCGAAATCTACAGACAGATAGACTTTTACCTCGGCGATAACACTTATTTTAGTGAGGAATTTAATTCAAAATCAATTACATGGGTATATAAGTGTAGGGGATATTTGCTTTACTTAAATTAAAAACCTTGAATCAGGGAAGAAAATTATAATTGTTCTCTTTGTAATTTAAATCAAAGAGGTTACAAAGGTACGAGTAAAAAGGTTACATATCATTTTATTGGAAAATGTGCATTTTAAAGGGTTTTATATTTCGGTGGTTTAAAACTCATTAAGGAAAGATTTTTTTAAAGTATTTAAATGGCCACGATTGGGTGCGGTCTAAATATTTACTCAACAAGCATGTCAGTACAGGCTGACTTTAATTAAAGATTTTTTTTCAGATATGCAAATACAAATTTTAAACATTGAATGCGTTATTTTCTTGTATATATTTTAAGACATTTTTTAATATATATATAGTATAATTCCTTAAGGTTTAATTTTGTTTTAAATATTGGTAGTCCAAATTTGTTTTTTTATACTTGATTTTGTAAGTTATTTGTAACCGACCATTTCACTCACCCCTTACCCCCAAAATTGGGGGTTGAGTGGGTAATTCAAAAATATAAAATTTAAACCCCCATCAAATGATATCTCATTTTAAATAGCTTAATAAATGAAGAAGGATGGCACATATTAGAGGTCTCTCAATCTTAACCCTATCGGAAATTGCGGCCAGTCAAATTTTAAATATCCTATGTTAACACAATTTTAATTTTACAAACACTATGTTTCATAAGAAAAGAATAATGGTTCTTTAAACGTTATTTAATAAACTCTGAAGGTCATTCAAAATCTAGTATTAAAAACTAATTACACAATTTGGCGCAAACTTAAAAATAAACTTGCAGTTTCTAGATACAGCAGATTGAAAGCAGTCTTTTACGTCTAGATACAGCAGTCTAGATACAGTAAAACAGCAGTCTTTTACGTTGAAAGCACAACTATTGATAACAATCCAGTGATAACATCAATGCCTTTGAATACCGGAGTACAATCTCAGACTCCTATGAGTTATTGCTTGTCAGTTTATTGACATGTGCAGCTTTCAGGCCAGTACGTGCAACTAGGGTTTTGAGATTTTATAACAAAATGCCACGGTCAAATGAAGATAAAC
>JAGFPH010016619.1:0-19018 GCA_018207615.1 Philaenus spumarius
ACCCCGGTTCCCCCTCTTCCCCCGGTAGGCCACTTTAGGCCAGACACGGCTTTACAAAATCCTGGCTACGTCACTTGGTCACCTAATGTGGTGAGCAAAACAACTAAAAAAACTCAGTATATTTTAATGCGTTCATTACCCCAATAGAAAGTAAATTTATGTTATTAAATTAATTTAGATTAAAAATATTTTTGAAAAGTGTCAATAGCAAATTAAATCTATGGAAATGTGTTTATGAGAATAACTCTGTTTATAGTTACAAAACAACGTGTGCGTCATTAATTCCCAACCGTTATGTCCATAGCAAGAAAACCCCCTAATAAACTGTTTTTTCCTGGAAATTATTATAATAATTAATTATAAAAATAACAGTAATAAATAAATTAACAAGTAATTAATAAATAAACGATGAAATAAAAATGACAATTCTTATTTTGTTGATAATAATTACATTTACTTTCATTTAAAACAAACCGCACGAAAATAGGTTGCATAGATTTCCAGAAATAGGTATCAATAGGGTTTAATCTAGAACCAAAAAACCTCAAAAAGTGGCCTTATAAGAAGTATTAGGATGAAGTACAAATTACTTTTCATAACTTTTTTATAATAATAACAATAATATTTTCTTTTTATTTCAAATAAACAGAACTAAAATGGGCCCGGAAGATCTTCATAAATATGTCGTATAAGTGTTTTAATCTAAAACCAAAAAACCTCAAAAAGTAAATTTATAAGAATACCGATGAAATACAAATTACTTTTCATGACATTTTGATAATAAATACAATATTCCCTTTTATTTTGAATAAACACCACTAAAATTGGCCATATAGATCTCCAGAAATAGGTATAAAATCAAAAGGGTTTTAACCTAAAACCACCAAAACTCAAAATGTGCCCTTATAAATGCACTGATGAAATAAAAATGACATTTTAAAAACAGGCAGTCGTGGGTCTGCCGTCAGAAGTGAAAAGATTTTAGGTTCATATAGTTAACTTTATTTTCGAGTTATTAAGAAGTATTTTTTTAATAATGTATAATGTTGTAATGAGATCTTAAATAATTGCGGAGATGCGATGGAGCCTTAAATAATTGTGGATAAGCGACGGAGCCTTACATAATTGTGGAGATCCGATGAAGCTTTAAATAATTGCGGGAATGCAACTGTGTCTTAAATAATTGCGGAGATGCAACAGAGCCTTAAATAATTGTAGAGATCCGATAGAGACTTAAATAATTTCGGGGATACGACTGTGTCTTAAATAATTGCGGAGATGCGGCGTAGCCTTAAATATTTGCGGGGATGCAACAGAACCTTAAATAATTGCGGAGATGTGACGGAGCCTTAAAAAATGTCGTGTAAGTGCGATGACGATGACGGTGAAGGGAGTTCAATCATTTTTCTCCATGCAAAAAGTGCCCAACCTAATGAAGTTTTCACTGGGAAAAAACTAAAATCATAGTAAAAAATAAGGTTTTAACCTAAAAACAAAAAACTCAAAAGTGCAAAATAATTGAAAAAATAACATTTAATAATTTGTTTAAAATAATGAGATTTTCTTTCATTTAAAACTAACGACACGAAAATCGGACACGCAGAACTCCAGAAATAGTTATCAATAAAAAACCTAAAACTAAAAAAAATCTAAAATTGACCTTATAAATATATTGATGAAATAAAAATGACATTTCTTAATTTTATTATAATAATGACAACATTTTCTTTCATTTAAATCAAACCGCACCATCGACCAGGTTGATCTCCAGAAACCGATCTCAACCGGAAAAGGTTTTAAACTAAATAAAAAAAAACTCGAAAAGTGCCCTTATAAATATACCGATGAAATATAATTGATATTCAATAATGTTTTAATAATAATGATAACATTTTCTGTCATTTTAAACAAACAGCACTAAAATCGGAACGGTAGATCTTCAGAAATAGCTACCAATAGGATTTTAACATAAAAGCCAAAAAGTTCCCTTTTAAATATACACATTAAATAAAATTGGCATTTCATAATTTTTTATAATAATGACAACATTTTCTGTCATTTAAAACAAACAGCACTAAAATCGGCCCGGTACATCTTCAGAAATAGCTATCTATAGGATTTTAACATAAAACAAACAAAAAAACTCAAAAAGTGCCATTTTTTTAAAAACCATAAAATAATATTGACATTTCATAATTTTTTTATAATAATGACAACATTGTCTGTCATTTAAAACAAACGGCGCTAAAATCGGTCCGGTAGATCTTCAGAAATAGCTATCAATAGGATTTTAACATAAAACTAAAAAAGTGCCCTTTTAAACATGCCCATGAAATAAAATTGACATTTTTATAGTAATGACAACGTTTTCTGTCATTTAAAACAAACAGCACTAAAATCGGCCAGTAGATCTTCAGAAATAATAGGATTTTAATATAAAACCCCAAAAACTTAAAAAGTGCCCTTTTAAATATGCCAATGAAATAAAATTGACATTTCATAATTTTTTTATAATAATGACAACATTTTCTGTCATTTATAACAAACAGAACTAAAATTGGCACGGTAGATCTTCAGAAATAGATATCAATAGGGTTACCAAACGTTAAAGGGTGAACGTTTCAGTAGAATTATTATATTAGTAAGATGAGTGGTAGAGTAATAAACGCAATAAACATCAAGGTAAAGGAACGATTTTGAAGTTTTTTTAAAGCTAACATCAAAAGCCAACATCAAGTAGGCACTAGGCAGCTTCAGTGACAACAACAACCTTTAGTTCACTCTAATAATGAAAACCAGTACGTTTTCTGCTATGTTATGCAGATGTACAAGTTTCTGTCTTTTGCCAAATACCGGTGCTGCTCCTTACGACTCCTAGCGAGATGGTCCTGTACTACGTCTACTGATGGTCCTGGACTGCGATACAGACCGCCCGTTAGCTCGGTTAGTCTAGTACTTATATAGTCAATGGTTATACCAATGTGGGCGTGCACCATCTCGATAACAAATAAAGTTCTGGGGTCTTCCAATTGAGGAAAGAGCCATAGTTGTATCGCATCAAGATAAGAGATACCAGTTATAGTTGTTTCAGCACAAAATAAAATATTTTAATGCTCTGAGAGCATACCATGCTGTGACGTGACGGGTGAGTATAGCCACCTCCATTTGATTACACAAGGAGCACACCTCTGGAAAAAAGATTTGACGGGCCGCACCTTAAATTTACGCCGGTAACGTTTTAGAAAAGATGTGGTAACGGGTGTCGCCTGTTGGTTCCATCCATAATCAAAACAAAGGATTCAATTCAATACAACAAAATAACTAGTATCATAGAGAGTACAAAACTTAAAGATGAACAGATGGAACACGTGTGTAGGGGTCCCGTCGAGCACCATCTTTTAATCTCCACTTTTTTTTCTGCGTACATTCGGGTTTTATGGCTGAATGTTTGACGACTATATTTCGTTGGCTCCGTATCAGAAATAATACAAAAATTCTGATTTATTTTCATTATAATAACACTTTTTATCTATAGCCTACTTGAATATATTGTTAAAATACACTAATTATTGCTTCTAAAGCAACTTTAGTATTAAATCATACGGCTTCCTTACTGTATATGAACAATGTATCTCACAATTTGTATATGAACAATGTAAGAAGGATCCAGTGGCGGCTCCAGAGCAGATTTTTGGAGGGGGGGCACCACCTACTCGGGTGCTCTGAAATATCCCCTAGGATAAAAGTGGTATCCCGGAATTTTTTTTAGAACTCCACGTTCAAAATATGCGTTTTAAAGCCTAATCACACCTGAAGTTTGTGAGATAATGACCTCACAACTATAAGTTTTCTAAGGCATAAACCAGTTTTGTCATTGTTGTTTCACCTGGAATTTAGTCAAAATTAAGAGCTAACAACACAAACAAGAAGCAGCAATCAAAAATATGAAAAGGAACAAAGAACCAAAAATAGGCAAAAAAAATCATAAATCTTAATAATCAGTTTAGAAAATGACAATGTTTGGACAACAATAAGACTACAATAAATGTAGTATTAAATTGATAATATATTGTCAACATTTTGCTTATTACTGGTTGAGTAATGAAAAAAAATACTCCCGTAAAGATAATTAATTACAGAATTCCTTAAAAATAAAATAAAAGTTTAATAAAAGATAGAATGTGTTTTAATTGAATGTTACAAACTAAAGAAAGTTATTAGGCTCACATTTGTGGTAATCTTAAGTTTAGTGTCGTATTTAAGACAATATTTTATTGTCATATTTAAAAAAACAATAATGTTAAATAAATGCTATTTTATAAATAATAATTAATTATGACTAATCCACTGAGAAGCAAGGGTTTACTGGTGCCGGAACGTCGTTCCGGTACTGTTTTTTATTAATTTTGTTTTAACGTTGCACTGGACCCTCTCAATCACAATCATTCAACACTAGGTTCAGAATTTTACGTCCGCCAATCGCTTTTTTTCGGTAGGGTGAAATACATTTACGCAGAACGCCAATCGAGAAAGCTCAAAATATCCCCTCACTACAGTGCGTTGTGACTATGCAAGCCAACTACAGTGAAGTCTCCCACATTGTCACACAACCCACAACTCGGAATCAAAATGGGACAACTTAGGAGCACCAGACAACCTTTTACCAGCCTCGCAGCACGACTTTGATGTTCGGCGAGCCTTGCGAACGATTGCAAATAAGTGACCGATGATTCAGAGTAGATGCGGCCGAAAAGTTTAAAAACCAACCACGCTTTAACTTTTATATTTTTAACTATTTCGGCATGATGAGATTATTGCAATCAAAATAAGACTAAACATGATATAATTTGGACTACATTTAGTGATTCATACTTATTGAATACCTCTTTCAATTTCATGATTAATTATTTTTTTTTTTTAATATCCCAAATGAGAGTGCTACACGGAATACATACAAACAATGGTTGTACACTGACAAACGCCGTCACAAATATAAGGTCGAAAATCGCCTCAAAAGAGGAAAATATATAAAACGTAGGTACCTGAACACCGGCCGCACGGCGATTTAGCAGGTTGCCCGGTACCAAGATGTATAGGAGGTGGGGCATCGTTGAGTACCTCGTCGTGCCTTTTCCAGTCACTATATGTGTGTTCATGCTGTAACATTGCCGGACAGCATAATAGTCTATAAAGTACATGCGACCACATTTGTCGCGCAAGTATAACTGGTGCTTAAGTGTATTTTGCTGAAAATAGTGCTTGTTGTGTTTATTGTAATGTAGTGTAGTATTAATGTGTTTACAAAATAACCGTTGTGTGTCACACATTAAAAATAATGGAGAGTTGGTATGTGCTTAAACTGTTTCTGATGTAGTTGAACTAATTTAATCTCTTATTTAAGGCATTCCATGTATTTAAAATATTTTTATTTATATGATTATTTACTTGATAAACCGCAGTAATTAATTCATAGAAAATACCAGGTATGCGGTGTGCTGTTGCCATATGTACTAATAGCTACTACAAAACTAAATGTTGTTCTGATACTGTTACATATTTTAGAATTCCCCAAAAAAGTAATTTACGTTCTATTTGGATTGACAAATGTAAACGGAAAGATTCTTGGAATCCAGACACTTACATTTCTTTTGATCACTTTAAACCACAAGATTTTGAGAGAAATTTGAAAGCAGAAATTATGGGTCTTAAGAATGTAAAAAAAATACTAAAACCTGGCACTGTCCCATCAGTGAAACTGTTGCCTTTAGAAAATAAAATCAAGGGTACATCAGAAAGAGAAACCAGAATACAAGTAAAGGAAAACAAACAGACTGTTTGTACAGTGTTGTCAACTGCAAACGATAATGACATTAAAAACATTTTGACAAATGATAAAGAGCAAGAGCCAGCTTTACCTGATATAGATTATAAGAATGAGTATTTACAGTTAAAGGCTGTTTTTGAAAAGAAAAAACAAGAATACGAGAAAGAAATTTCTTCATTAAAAACAGAAAATGGACAACTGACACTAGAAAGAAATACATGTGTTAAGGAAGAAATTAAAAACATTCTCACAGGTACGTTTTCTGAAACCCAAATTAACATTTTACTAAATAACACGAAAAAAAGAAAAGTTTGGTGTAATGAAGATATTACAAAAGCGTTTACCATTAGGTACCTAAGTAAACAATGTTATATATATTTGAGAAGTAAACTAAAAATTCCTCTGCCATGCTTAAGTACACTAAAAAACTGGGCTTGCAAAATACACCTAAGAAGTGAAATACGTGAAGGAGTTCTAAGTCTTATGAAAGTAGCTGCACAAAGCATGACAACTTTAGAAAAAATAGTTGTATTACAGTATGACGAAATGAATGTAAACTCCCTATATGAGTATGATCCAATAACTGAAGAGTCCTAGGACCGCACTCTCAAATGCAAGTCGTGATGGCCAGACGTCTGTTTTCTTCGTGGAAACAACCAATCTTTGTTGATTTTGATTATTCAATGACTAAGTCTCTTATAGAAGAACTAATCAGTAAGCTTCGCGATATAGGATACACAGTAAGAGCAATCGTGTCTTACTGTGGTGGTGGTAATGTTGGAATATGGAAGGCCTTTAATGTGAGTCACGAGAGAAGCTGGTTTTTTTCACCCATAATTGAAAACAAAATCTATTTTCTTGCAGACGTCCCACATCTTTTTAAGTTGGTAAGGAATTGGCTTATTGATGGAGGATTCACACTGTCTGATGGTACAATAATTTCTCCAAAGCCTTTTGAAGAGTTGGTTTTCAAAGTAAAGTAAGTTGAGATTTCTTCATGCTACAAATTATCACTAAAGCACATTAAATGTGAAAATTTTGAGCGTCAAAATGTACCGTTGGCTGCTCAACTGATGTCCCATAATGCATGTGCACTTCGCCGTTACAATGTTGGAGAAGAAAAAGTAAGATTAGCAACTGCAGATTTTATACAAAAAACCAATGATTGGTTTGACGTGATGAACAGCAGGATTCATGCACTAGTATAAATCTTAAAAGTGCATACGGAATGAAGATAGAAGAGCAAAAATATGTATTGGAGAAATACATTGAAACTATAGAGAGTATGAAATGTATAAATAAGACAAAAATACAACTGTTCCAGAAAGGTATATTAATTTCAACTACATCTGTAATTGAAATGTATGATGATTTAAAAGTAAGTGATGGAATACAGTATATTCTAACTGGAAAATTAAACCAGGACAGTTTGGAAAAATTGTTTTCTTTAATAAGAGGTGGAATGAATGACCACCCAACGCCCTTAGCAAGTTTGTATAGAATGCGCATGATTGTGCTAGGAAAAAACACTAAAAGTACGAAGCATTGTAAATAACAGAGAACACTAGTGATGACTTTATAATCAGGAAAGTTTTGAGTGAATGTCGTGTACCCTGCAAAACAAAGATAGATGTCATGGTACCTTGTGATCTCGAAGAGAGCGAGTCTGACAGTGTGGTCCAGGATACAGAGAAAGATGCAGTCTTATTGAAGAATGTTTATTTATTTGTGATGACGATCTTCAAATGAAGAGATAAGACATCCTTTACTGGCCTGAAGATGACTCCCCTTAGTCGAAACTATTTGCCATACAGCAACATTTGGATTATTTGAAAGCAGGTATTTAAACCACTTTAATAATTATATACAGTAGTTAGTAAATAAACAAAGTTAAATAAATTTTTTTTAAATCCAAATAAATTCACTAAATTAAAATTTTTTGTTAGGCCTTTCACAATCAACAATTATTGTATACTCAGAGCAAACATAACTTGTTTGGTAAAGGCGTAAAAACAAATAAAAATGTATTGGATTTATTTGAAATTTTGTTTTATTTATTTAATTCAAATTCCAATAAGAAAAGCCACAAAATAAATAAACTGAAGTAATTCTGCAGTTCTCAGCCATATTGCATTAAATATTTGCGTTACTATAAAAACTACAGTGAATATTAAGATGTAATCTGTCTATGCAGGAATAAATTTATTTTAAAACAACTTTGAATATTATGTTTGAATAAAAATAATAAAGAATTATATATATATATAGTAGTTCAAAGGTATTAGCTTTCGTATAAAAAAGTTCGAACGAAATAGTATGTGTATCTCAAAAGCAAGATCAAAATGAATTGTGTAGCGGCTGAATGTTGCGACGCGAGGTATGCAGTGACCCATCTCCTTACTCTATGCATCTTGGCCCGGTACATGCTACCTCTCGCGAACTGTCAAACACTAAAAAGTTAAAAAGTGGCTGGTCGCTTTGACGTTTACATTGTTTTGTTGTTTAGTTTTGTAGCTTTTGAGATTCGTTAGAATAATTCAATAACAACCGTCTGTGTTGTGTTCTCGTGATAAGCTTGCTTGTGTTTTTGTATAAGAAAACTCATTTTTTGATGTACATAAAATGTGTATAGGTTTACAGCTTTTTACCGAGGATTCAAATTTCTGATAAAGGCTATTGTTTAAATAAGAGACATTTTGCCAAGTTTTTGCTTAAAATAGTGTGTTCTCATTCTCAATCTACAATATTGTCAAAAATAAGTTGCGGAATAGACTACTGTATCTATTGAAATGCTACAAAGTATGATGATGGTCCGATTCTCGTTGCATCAAAATGGTGGATCTTGCACAACTTTTATTCCATCCACTAAAATGTTAAGTTTATTTTGTACCCTAACCATGTATGATTTCAAAACGTCAGAACCAGAAGAATATGAAATTACATTTCAAGTATTAAATAATTTTTAAATAAATAATATTAAAAAATATTACCGGTACAGAATATTATTTATTTTATTATTAATTATTTATTTATTATTGTTAATTTATTATTTTTTAGAGAATATATTTTTTTTAGGGGAGTTTCCAATGTAATTATGGCGATTTTAGGGCTTTTTGACTTTAGCTTTAGGGATAAAAAATATTATTTTGAGTTGGTAACACTGATAACATGGCTTTTCTTATGGGCGCTCTGTGTTGCACAGTGAACGTGGAATCTGGAATCCAGTGTTTCCAGCACTGAGCTAAAAGATATAACTGGAGGTAGCACTGACACGGCGTCTACTACTGAAAAGCGTGCCGCTATTATTTTGTTGTGTTGTTACCATATCATAAACAGTTTCAAGATGATGGCTATTTAAAATCTTTGATGTTAAATTTCACGAAAACCGTAAGTTTTATGAAAAACTGTTACCATTAATAAAAAATGTAGAATTTTAAGACGAACAAAATCATACTTCATTTGCTACAATCGGATAATAAATAACTGAGTAATGAGGCATTTACCTAATGTGTAACAACTGTACACTGAAATAAATATCAAACAAAATTTGCACTAAACAACAATTAGCCGTGTACAGTTGTTACATATGTTGTGTGAACAGTATAAATAAAGGTGGAACTAGTTACAAGGTATATTTATTTTTTTTAATGTAGTTTTGGTATGTGATAATCCTGGACAAGGTAGGCCTACATACTATTAAGTTAGATAAAATATCTTAAATAAAAATCTTTGCAAAGTAAATTTCCAAAAGCTTTTACTTATTTTATGATTTTTAAAAAAGTTCTTTTTCAGCAAAGATAAATGAAATATATATGAACAGTTTAAATTAAAAGGCTTAACAAAAAAAAAGAAGGAAATAAGGGTTATTTGATTTTGAATTTCTTATTAACTTAGTTAAAGCAAAGTTGATACATATTAAAACATCTTTAATATAAAAATGTAAAATAAAATACTCTAAATATGTATTGGTGTATTTACATATTGAAGAAACTCATAAGAAAGAACTCATTTAACATCAATGTAATTTGGCCTATGTTGCATTTCAGTTATATCTAACTTATGTGTTTTTGCCTTTCTAAACAATATTACGTTACATAAATACTGTATTAAACTAACAATGAATACTGAAATTACTATAAACTTTTTTATCGAGAAATGATTCCCTAACGACGAATTTAAATGTTTATAATATCAACTTTCAGTCATTTGATTTGTATGGCAGTTTGAATGCGTGCGTTTTCTATCCTCACCACAATATGGCGGCGTGACAGCCTGGCGGCACGCATCTCGTTTTCACAGTGCTACCCTGCTACCTCCAGTTATATCTTTTTTTAGCAGTGCCTGTTTAACCGCGCAAGAGAGTGAATCGAAATTTTCTGTATCGTTTCTCGGTATCGCCGTAGACACGCAAGTTGATCGTAGTTATAAATTAATACATACCTGTAGTTGTTTAAATGTAGCTTTCTAACCCTCATTAATTGTTTTAAATAAGTAACTAACCCAATAATCTTTATTTAAGGCAAATAATAACACATAGTCTATTGTCTAACCTAATTTGAACACAGCTGGACCTGTTCTTTCAGGTCTGGCCATGGACGACCCATCCTCCGATATGGAGAAAAGGGCAATACAATCTATTCTAAAAATCAATGAACAATTATCTAAAGAAAATTCATCAGTAGATAATAAAAGAAAACACGATAGTTAAAGTCCTTCAAACTCTTCTAATGAACTTACTCACCAGTACAGTAGTAGTCAATTAACTCCACCACCACAAAAAAAAAAAAAAAAACACAAATAAAATTTATAGGAGTTAAATAATGAAAGTCCATATGAAGTAATCATTCAACCTAAAAATAATACTAAAATTCATCCTATAAAAATAGGAAAAATAATAGAAAGTTCCAAAGAAAACATAGAATATATAGTGAGAAAAGGCCTATCAGTCATTTGCGGTTTCCCAATGGCTGCAAACAATTTAATCGATAATCACATATTAAATGAGTATAATAAAGTATTTATCCCTTCTCACAGAGTGCAAACAATAGGGTTAGTTTTTATAGAAAAGGACATAAACGAAATAATAGAAGAAAGTTATAGCTCTATAAAAATAATTTCAGCATTACAGTAAGAATTACCAAAAAAGGTGTAGATGGTACAATATACGATTCTAATGCAGTAAAGGTAACATTCCAAGGTAACACTTTACCAAAAGAGATTAGGCTAAATTATGTAACAATACCTGTTAGGCAATACTTCGCCCCGGTCATGCAATGTTTCTCTTGTTTTTCATATGGGCACCGAGCAAGTGCCCAATGTAAGAAAGACAGAATATATAGGGTTTGCGGAGAAAAATTTCATGGTCAATGTGATAAGGAACCTAAATGTATTCATTGTGATGGGAATCACACAAGCAATAGTAAATCATGCCCCGAATATGAGAGACAAATTGCAATCAAATCACGAATTACATTATTCAAAGAAGATTTTGTTACAGCTTCCAAATTATTTCCTATAAATTATAAACCAACAAAAAATTATAGTAAATACAAACATAAATCTTTTGCAGATATTGCTAGAACGCTTTACAGCTTGAAAAACAATAAAGAATTCCCTGAACTAAGGACAATCAACAATAATTGTGAGAATTGTAATAAAACAGGGCCAAGTAGGAATATCCGAAATAATTATAATAAATACGATCTTCTCAGTGACTGTGAAGAATTACAATACAGCCCAACAGACAGCACATTGACAATAAATAGTACCGTTACAAACTCAAAAAGACATTTTTCTAAAAATAGTTACCAAAATCACAAAAACCCAAGACTGCAGAACCGACCAATAACAATAAGTTATGATAGGGCATCAAAACAAGACAAACAATTGGATACAGAATCAAGTAATTATACAGATGGAACAAATATTATAAATCCAGAAAACAATCCAGTAAATAATAACCCAAACAAAGAAACAATCAGACCAAATTTCCCAAAAAATGAATCATTAGACAACTTGGTTAAAAACATAAAATTCAGAAAACAAGTACAAACATGGCTAAAAAACCTCTCTTTAAAAAAAGAATACATCAATCCACAGGATAATACGTACAAAGAACTAATAAAAATAATAAAAAACAATAGCACCTTAAATAAAAATACAACGACTACACTACAAAAAAAAAAAAAAAAACATTATCATATGACACAAAAAATCACATCAAACTATTTAATAATCAAACATTAAAAAAAAATAAAAGAACAACGGAATGCTCTATTTGTAGTACCTAAATCAATTTGAATTATATCCTTTATTATCTAAATACTGTTTAAAAAAACAATAAATCTAAATACCGCTATAAATAAACAACTACACAATCACCCAAATTACATACATAAATGTTATATCCTGGTTCAAGGGTCTTGATTCCAAGGTCCAATCCTTTTCGGAGTAGGAAAAGCCAGACGGACCTCTGGTGAGAAGATATCCACATCACAACCCATATCCTAATTCCCACTATAAGAAAATCATTAAAATATCCTATCTATTCAGTAACTAACAAAATCATACAAACAATACTTTCGTTACTTTAAATACAAGACAAACTAAAGAATAGGAACATACATGTTAAATCCAACTAACTTTACAGATAAATAAATATAACGGAAACTATTAAAAAATTTAAAGAAAAAAAGAGTTAAGAAGATAAACCGATAAAAATAGTATAGAAAAGAATCACGGATAAAAGTGTAACATTACAAGTGACTATAAACATTCAAAGAAAATAGTGAATTTTATAAGGGCTGCATGATAATCTCAAGCCCGCCTTTAAATTAGGCAAAAAGAAAAAAAATCTTTTTTTAGCAATTAGCTCAGTGGTTTCCAGTGTAATGTAGTGTGTAACACAGGTAGCACTTGGTATTATTATCTCTGGTGCGTAGTGTAGTATTGTATTAGGTTTAGTAGTGGAGATACTGCATCCAGGGGAGGGGCAAAGGGGACAATTGCCCCTCCCGAACTCCGAAACAAAAATGTTACGTGTCTTATTACTTTCTGATTTCTGCAGGAAAAACGCGAGATTAACGCATAGAAAAATCGATCGGGAAAGCAATCGATTTCCAAGTTTGTTTCTTGAGTATTGAAGTTAAACCAGTTGGTTCACCGTTCTAAACCTTAAGTAACTTATATAGTAAAATTTTAAATCTATGATTTTCTTAGCTCTATTGGCTAGTTGTTTACTTCAAAAACAGATTAAGTTCTAATTTGTTGATGTATTTTTGTTTGATATTTTATTGAGATATAGTTTTGAACTAATATGAAACGAACTTCAAAACTAACATCTTTCTATTAAAAAAAAACAGAAGACATCAATAGGTAAGCTTCCTCTTTATTCTGACACAGTTGTACACGCAGCCCTACATATAGGCTTATATTTACGTACCTTAATCAAATTAAGTACGAGTTTTATTTTTCATGTCCAAATAAAAAATCCTTTTGTTGGTTCAGCATTTACTTTACGTACCTAATTCTAAATTAAAACTATTGAAAAGTTAATAATTCGACCACGCAGCTGAACCGCTTACGTGAGTTAAGCAAATTTCCAAAATTAAGTTTATAGGCCTATGTTTTAGGGTTTCAACCAACAATTTGAGAAATAGGTCTACTCACGAAGGCGTTGAACAGCTGTCTGTGTGTACGCAATATATTAGTAGAATTTGTTTGCGCCTAGTGGCCTCGCAAGTTTGGCCACTTGGCTTCGAACCGGGTAATTGTATGGTATTTTACGTTTTCATCGATTTCGGGGGAACCAAGCGAGCTATAAGGTCGCGTAAAAAAACAAAATGTGAAGAATAACATCCTACATTTATATTTTTAGAAAAAAGTCTAAAAAAATTTCATTCTCGTAGTAAAAATGTCAAAAAATAGTTACTTCCGGTCAAAAAACGTACTTCCGGTGGTTGGATTTGTGTGGCTAACGAACTCGTCCGAGCGACGTAGAAAACCAACATGTGTACCAAATTTGAACCAAATCGGACTTAAAATGCGGCCGCTAGAGTGCGAACACATATATACATATATATATATATGAATTTTAATGACACCCCAAAACGTGTTCTAGGGACCATGATCGGTGCTCATTTGCTACTCCCGACCTTGGGTCTCACCATAAGGGCCACTGCAATAGCTCATTTTTCCTATGGAAATTCGCTAATAATGATCAATGAAGGATAGTAAAAAATAATAAAATCACTAAAAATCTAACCCCTGATAATTCCGCAAGTAATAAATAAAATATTATATTGTAGGCGTGTTAGGCCTACGCACGTTTTAATTTGTGAATAAAATTGAAATCCGAAATAGATTTGTTGAATTTCATTAAAGTCAAAAGTATTGTATGGTGAACAAATCAACAAATATTGTTCTCACTCACAATATGGTGATAAGTTACAATTTCACATCATCTGTGACTTCTATTTTCTTGTTCTTACTGGTTTCGAGGCTTATGTCCCAAAATCAGAACTCAGAACTTCACTCATTAGAGGTCGTCAAAAGAAGTAATATTTTATCGTAAAAAGTGTAATGTTTTGACATATTTAATACAAGTGCGAGTAAGATCTCAAGCAAACAATCAAAAGTGCGGTGTACGAAGGCCGATGCCAAACCATAGTTTTTAGACATCAATAAATACAAAAATAAAGAATTTAGCAAGTAAAACATTGTTGACAACCTAAATATTTCCATTTAAATTCAACGTTTTGCGTTAATATTTTTTATATTTTCTGGGAACCCTCCAAAACCTACCAGTTATTTTGCATATCTGGGAACTCTGAGAAGTATTGCCCCGAATGCCCCCTCCCAGCCAGATGACTGAGATGAGGTCCTCGTCCTGCACTCCTGCATCCGCCACTGACTGCACCTACTATCGTCTGTCTAGTTTGTCTACCAACTTCTTTGAGTTCTTTGTTTCATTGTAACCTTGTTCAGTGAAGGTAAGTGTTTGCAACTTAATAATTAATTGCCATTTTACAAACTTCACGTTAGTCTTCTCACTCTTCTGGCAGTATCTCGTAACCCACAGCCACACAGACTTTTGTTTCAGGGCTTACAAAAAAAACCTTCCCAAATAGGCCTATGCCTGATGTTACGAGAAATTGCATTTATTCAAATAATTAATTATAGTAAATGTTTGTGGGTTATATTTTGCAGTTATGTATTATAGGAAGGGGTAAAATAACAAAAACAACAAAAATCTCACTTTCTGTTTTTTATTTAGCCTATGAGGTTTTGCCAGAAGACCATGTGTCCTTTTAGTTCATGTTGTACCATTTTAGGTTAGCACTGTAGAAATGATAATGTTTTAGGTAAATGTTATTGTTATACCTACAGGCCTAGCCTATTAAGCATTGTTTCATTTTGGTAGTAAGCTTACAAAATAGGGTGTGTGTTACAAAATAATACCTTAGCTAGGCTATAATTATACTGGTATGTGTTAATTGAGGCTTCAACCTATTTACTAGCCTTGAATCTGTTTGATAAAGAATCTTATCCTAGGCCTATAACATTTAACAGAAGAATGTATACAAGGTCTTCGTCTGCAAAAATATCAGTCGAGGGTCGTATAGTAAATTTTAGCCATTTTTTAAAAAAATATGACTTGCAATTTTTTGATAGATTAGTTAGGCCATTGGCCACCCTACCCACATCCTAGTAGCACGTGGCGGTAATTTTTTACAATTACTTTGTCTGAAGAAAATCTTCCTATATTGAGATATGTTAAATTATATTTACATATTCTAACAATGAATTAACATAATTCAATGCCCGGAAAAGAAATACGAATAAGTACCTTACTTTCAAAATCGTTTTCTGATGGAGAACTAGTGTCGTTTGTTGACGGTTCATCACACATATTTTAACGATGAATTAACATGATTCAAGGCCTGGAAATCTTTAATAATGATGAAAACTTGTACATTCAAAATTGTCTTGTTCAGTTTCTGCATCAGAGTTACTGGTGTTATAAACATAAACTATAATTTAAGTTAGAACTACAAAAAGGCTATTTCCTTTTGAATGCTTGTGTTTTTGTTACACATAGACAATAATTAATAAATATTGTAAACATAAATAAATTAAAATATTAATTATTGTATATGTAGGCCTACTATATAACAGAAATGCAACCATAAAAAAATAGCTAAAGTTCAAACTTATAGTCTTTAGTCACAGCATGTTTCCAATTTGTAAACACATATAAGTTAGTATATTACTCAAAGCATATATTACTTCCGTTAAAAATAAACTGTGTTAACGTTTCAAGACTACATTTGTCGCACAAAAATGGATTTCTACTAATACATGACGCCGACGCTATAACAACTGATTATAACGGCCCGCCTCTGACCTGTACTTTTAACAAACCTGCACATTTACCCAATGGCCTAACTAATTTAAGTTACCTTATCTTGTTTACTTACCTTTCCAGCTCTTCAAACAAGTTTATTTGTCGACTGTAGTCTATTAGCGCTAACATATCTCAATATGGGAAGGTTTGCTTGAAACATACTGGGGCTAGAGACCATGTTAGAACTTCAGGCTATTCTTTTTTTAGGAAAAATGTCTTTTTCCGGGCCTTGAATCATGTTAATTCATTCTTAGAATACAAAAATAAGAAACATATATCAATATGGGAAGATTTGCTTCTGACAAATTAATAGTAAACAGTTACCGCAATGACATTTTTTCACGAAATTTAAGTAGTAGTACTAACCAAGGAATAATACTGTAACCAAGCTAACGTTTTTAATATACCACTACTTGTTTGAGCTTGGGCTTAGATCCTTTTTTCAATAAAGTAAGAGTGCTATTAACTTACAATGTTTTAACTGCTATGTTTTTACAAACGAAAAATATACTGTGACTGGAGACTATAGTTCGTTTAGGCGGCAACACCTATGATAGAACGATATTATATCAAAGCCCACTAAAGAATACCATTGCGAGGCGGCCAATAGGATGGGCGCACAGCGTTGCCATATCTACTAGCCTCGAACAGTCCTGGTATTTACCGCTCGAGGCTTGAACGCACAGTTTAAAGAATTATAAATGCGTTGAGTCAGTCGCAGTCAGTTAGAAGCGTGGGAAGAAACTGACAACGTCGCACTACAGCGATTGGAGCGTTCAAGGTCTCGGTGAACACAAGCCCGTCTCTCAACGGTATTCTTTATTCTTTAGTGGGCTTTGATATAGTGCAAATGTGGGTGACCAACAGTTTTAATAGGAAGACACAAAACTTCACTTTTTACTTTATATATAAAGAAGCTATACACTTCACTACACTAATTGTGGGAAATGAAATTTTAACAAACTTAAGTTTAACTGAACAAACAACAAAACTAAAACTTGGATAGGCAAATTAACATAGGCAAGTGCCAGCCATGATTTAACATTGCCTAAAAAATAACCTACATATTTCATAACTTATCAAACAAATAAGATGTTATTGCAACTTATTTTATTGTATGTATATACGTACATAAACAAACATCAACAAATTTAAAAACATTACATAAACTTTGAAAACTGAAGTTTTACATATACTGTATCATTATTTGAAAACATCAGTTACCGTATTTTTTTCTGTTCTTTAATTTTCAAAGATTTTTTAAAGCCAAGTCTCTCTATTTTGGTACGTTCATCATGTCTAATGCCGTTGTATCTTTTTGCTGCTCAATATATTACTCAATATGTTACAAATATTATAGGTTCTGACAAAGCAACAGACGAAGAAAAAGAAACAAATGATGCTGCTTTGTCAATTGATTCTAAGAAAAAGTACAGTTGCCGCGGAAGCAAGAGGGGAATCAAACTCAAGCTCCCCCTTCCCTGTTCTGCCTGCCACAACAAATCTGTAAGAGAAAAAAAAACTCCGTTGCTCCATAGGCACAGATAGGCTGGTTAATGTGAGGAGTGGTTGATTGGAGGCCGGTTAATAGGTATTCTACTGTATAGATAGAGTTCTACCAACATTAGTTTAGAAACTAAAAACATCATCAACTGAAGACTTTTTTAGAAAATTAAGAAGTACCAATAACACCAAGTTATGTGTGACTAGAGAATGTCCTAAGTTAATACTTCAGGCATTTTTTTTTTTTTTTGTTCTTAGGGGTTGCAATTTTGTTGTACAAAATAATGAATGAATTGGTAGACCTAACAGTGTTGAAAATATATATGGCATCATTTCACAAAATGGTTCAATATCAAATAAGGAAATAAATACAATTTTACTTGTTAAAAAAGTATTTCTATTATTTACAACTAAAAGCCTAGTATATTTAGAAAGGTAGTGTAAAATGAGCCAAGCTGAATTCCCTAAATTTATATTTTAAAACATTTTTTCTTTAGCGATGTACCCAAAAAGTACAAATCTGTCACGCTCAGTAAAACCATATTAAAATTCTTCCATTTCAAGTATATAACCTCAAAAAACATTTTAAATGTACACTATAACACCTCCTAATAGTTATAAATATTTGTTTAAAGTAATTTTTAACTATTTTAAAGGAAAATATTTAGCATTTTTCTTAAGATTTTTAGGTTTCAGCATTTTTATTATATCAAAAGTTTCAATTAAAGACAGAAAATTGAAGTTACAACCTTTTGCCTGTATGAAAGGTATAGACAAACAAAGTAGGTTATGGAAAGCTATCACAGATTCAAAACTTGGACAAATCTAGATGGAATTATTTTAGTTTTTTCGTGCGTTACCGATTTGATCATAGAGTGACCGATTTGTATAAGTGTAACCCATATGCATTGACGTGTAACTGGTTAAGTAGCTGTGGGCAAGGAAGATGATTTTTATACATAAGTAAGGTTGTAAAAAGCCAACAGATGATTATGAATATTTTAAATTATATTTGTATTAAGTTAATTCAAAAAATAATTACGATTTTCAGTTTACATTTATCAAACAACAAAACATAAAACCATGTTAGGCCTACTATCTAATAATGTGGTAAATTTATTCCAACACAAAAGTAATAGTAGTTATCAAAAGTAATACAAAACAAACTGGAACCATAGTAAACATCTTTGGATTACTTACACATAAAAAACAACAAAATAAAATTCCTCTTTGTGTTTACACAATACGATTTACAATTGGCACAGTGTCAATCAACAAAACTTATA
>JAGFPH010016620.1:0-19018 GCA_018207615.1 Philaenus spumarius
ATCTCTTTCCGTGTTTAAGTAACATAATGTTATGAAATAAGTTACAAAATAACATTTTTGAGCGTAATGAACGAATTTATTAGCTGATTTTTATTCTCTTACCACAGAAATTCATGGTTGTCAAAGGGCTTTAATTTGATGTATCACGAAGCATATGTGTAGGGTACATTACACTTTATGAGTTGTGGGTGGTACGAGGTGGAAGGGAGTTTTGAGATTTTGTAAATAGTTTACTCTGACGGTGAGTGTATATTTTGTACATCCCTTTGTATTTTTTAATAGAGTTTGTAAGTTTTCAAAAAATTACCACTGTAACTTATTACTGTTCACTTATTTTAAATATTTATAAAATATAAATATTACAGTTAGTATGATTATTTGAAACTATATTTGTTCAAACATATTTCTACAAGTTTATGTTCATAGCAAAATATAAACCTAAAGACAAGAGTCACTGGCTACTAGTACTAGACTGTCAGCTGTCAGATTGAATCAAGATGTCACAGCTGCACCTACACTTAAGGACTTAAATAAATTGAAAGGTACATTTCCCTAGGCATCCTAGAACCGATGTATCTCCTGAACGTATATTTAAAATTAATTTCGTTATATATTTAGAATCCTTATATATTATTTCTCAAATGTGTTTTTTCGTTAAAACATTTATTAAAAAACTTGTATATTATACTTCATATAGTTCCATATGAGAGGCGCCATCTATTAACAATATGTTTAACTAACATGACAGCTGTTACATGGTTTACATTCTATATGCAAGTGTAATTTATCACGCAAATCAATCAAATTAAATAAACGTAAAGCGTTAAAAACCGTTATAAACTGTTGTTTATAAACCAACGTAAATAAATAAATGTAACTAACTGAATTAAATTAGGTAAGTACTTCTAACTTGCGAAATTTTCGCACGGGTCAGCTAGTAAGTATTACTTTATATAAATTACGGTACTAGAATAATTTTGAATAAAATTTTAAAGGTAGAACATTGTTCACTCAATATCTACTAATAGAATAGAAGGGATATCTTGGCGCAGAGGTAAAGGTTCCGCGCTCTTCCACGATAAATATGATGAATCACCCAAGTAGCGAGCGCTTTTTTTCGGTTGGTCTGGTTTTTTTCTGAAAGCCTCATTAGATTACTTAATAATTAATTTAAAACTAATACTCAATTAGGCTATTCTTTTTTTTTATTTTACTGGGTGAAATGCACTTCCGCAAACCTCTCATCAGAGAAGGTACTGTGGGACTCGATCCACCTGGACCCACTACCCACCAAAACACCCTCCCCCACCCCCCAAGTGGAAGTCGCTCTGAACCGAACACAGGCACAAGAGTGTTTCCGCCAACCTCTCCTGAGATGGCACGTTACAGCACTAAAGTACCATGTATAACTGACAGAGACACTCCGCATGCATCACTGGGGGGAGCGTCAGCAACATCTAGGGGCCATTCCCTAATGGCTGCAAGCAACAATGTGAAACTCACTTAAATAAAAATGGAGGCAAACAGGTTAATGTCAATCTTGATGGAGTCGCAGCGTGAAGGAACCTATGGTGGGTCGACCAGAATAGCGGCAGGCCGAGGCCTACCATCTTCCGGGATGTCGAGTCTCCTGCAGATCTCGGCTATATGAGGATAACCTGAGTTGCGTGCATCCTGGAACAATTTGGTAGCACATCTTAAAGCAAAAACTTGTAGGGTAGGGATAACGGCTGACCCTAGAATGGTGGAGTTCCTCATGTACCATGGCTGATGCATGAGTCTGCGCAGAGCAACTGTTTGAAGAGTCTCCAATTTTTTCTTGCTGGATTTGCTGATAAGCGCCTCCAAAGCGGTAGACGAGTACATCAGCACTGAACGCACTATCAACAGAAAAATCGTTAATTTAGCTTTTACTGGCAAGGGGCATCGCCTTGCCAACAAGGGTGAGATGAAACCCTGGATTCGCTTTCCTTCGGAGACTTTGTTCTGCTCGTGCCGCCTGAAGTTGACTCGACAGTCCACCGTTATGCCGAGGTACTTCCGATGTTATGACAGTAGGCTTCCAAGGGATAGCCACCCCGTCAAGTTCCATGGCACGAGGGACTCTGCGTGTCATTCTACCCCTTTTCCTGAAGCAGACGGTATCGGATCCATCCGCATTTATCTTAATGCTCCATTTCCACACGGACAGCCACAGGGAAGCGCGTCCATTTGTTTCTGCATGGTCTTTGTTGCGTAAGCCGGATTTGCGCTACTAAAGTGTATAAACGCATCATCAGCATACAGTGAGAGTGTCACACCTGGAATAGTTGGAAAGTCGATAGTGTAAACCAGATACAGTACTGGTCCCAGGGCGCTGCCTTGGGGAACACCAGCAAGTATCGTCCGCAGAGTAGAGAGTTCGCCGTCTACGAAGGTCTTGAAGGATCTGCCTGAGAGGTAGGAGCGGATCAAGTGTACAGCAGCCAGCTGGTTGATAACTCGAACTAATTGGAGCGTAGTGGAATGACCACGTCGGAAGCCGAACTGCTCTGGTCTGATGTAGTCCTCTAGATATTGCTGCAACCTGGAAAGAAAAATATTTTTGAAGCATACATTTATTTATGTTTGTATCGGTTGGTCTGGTGATGGAGACTTATCCTATTAAAAATAGATTTATTTGAATAATTGAGTACAAATTTTAATTTCGTGTTTAGTGCATGAAAGTTGTGGTTACAGATTTAATTTTAAAGCGATACTTGTTAGACCTTTTTTTCGTAGATATAGGGTGTCACACGAGAGAGGGGCATAACTTGGGGATTTGATAGAAACATTTAAATTTAAAACATGTTTAAGCTTTTTTCTGTCTGTTTATCTGTATGTACTTTTGCATAATTAATCATATTGTCTTACTAACCGCTTCAGATATCATACTTGGTACATGAATGATGGACTAATAGGACACATTTAAGCTTGGAATATTAAGTTTATACATTTTGCCATTTAAAAATTGCGCCGCCTTTTGTTTTAAAACCTTGAATATCTTTAAAAAAAAACATAAATTTAAAGCAAAATTTCCTAGACACGAAACGGTTGTGGACATTAATTTCCTAAAATATAATGTAAGGATTATTAGGATCAAACAACTAATAATGTAGGGGAACTGAATTATCTGAAAAAGAAACATGTTCATTTTTGACGATTCACACAAAATAGGCATAACATTTACAAAGATTGCATTTACTTTGTTATTGATTGACTGGTCTTGCTTATTTTTACATTATCGTTTATAAAATAGAATTAGTATTTTTATACATTAAGTTTTATTTGTATTTTTACCAAACTTTTACTATATTTTGTAGTTTAAAATTTGTATTGCCTTCGGGGACTATAGGTAGTTTTTCACATACAGTATATTACTTTGATTTCAGTTATATTGAATTAATCAACAAATAATATCTTATTTGACAATATTTTTACTTTGAACTATTTAATTCTTTGAAAAACAAGGAATGTAGTCTGTGTAATAAAACCACTTTTGATAGCTATAGGATAAGTTAAAACCCAATTAGTACTTTTTTAAACAAATAAAAGAGTACTGTGGATGATGATTATGTCATCGAAATGTACATAAGGGTAGCGTTATAAACATAATTTACAATTTAGTTGTTTAGTTATTGTTTTTGATCCTTGTTTTTGTGGTTCGGGGTTTTTATTCAAATCAGTGTAGTACTTTTTTGTAGTCATTTATTTATAAAACTTTAGATATAAATTTTAATTCAATAATTGCATTGTTTTAACAAACATTTTCCTATTTTGGTTTTACTCATTTGCGTTCATAAAGGAAAGACTTAAAGGTTAGACTAATTTAATCAATATAATTGGTACAATATTTAATTTACAAAAAAAGCATTAAAAACAATCTAACTGTAATATTATTACATTACAATAATATAGACCTTTATGGAAACATTGAATCCAACACAAGAAATAAGTAAAGAATTGGCTTTGAGGTCCCGGATGCGCTAGCCGGCCGGTCGCGTTTGAACTTTCCACTTAAACCTAACATTGTGTCCAAAATATAAGTCGTAGATTAAAATAAAAATCATTCGGTTACGTTTGATGACATCTCTGACCAAAAAATTAAAATTTTTGTAGCAGACTTACTTTTTTATGTCATGTTTTGAAACTCACACAAAAAATAAAACTTCAAACAACTATTTTAAACGAATCAAGGCAACAATTAACTTTTATAATGCTACTGGATTATCGTTAGAAACTAATGGTTTATACGCATGCCAAGTTTGAAAGTTATATCTTAATCCTAAGTGTGTTAAACTGTAGTTTATTTGGATAGCGCGCATTGAAAGTCTCTGCTCTCAAAAACACGATTTCGTCTTTCTATCCTGATTATGGTGGACTTTGCCTCACATGCTGTAACGTTATACTAGTGCATACGCCCCTTCTATTGGTCTTGTGTGTTCACTGGCTAAGACACTCGGCGCAAGTGAACTTGTATATTTAACTTGCAAGTTTTATAGCTATTCATAGCAAATTAACACTAAATCAGGTTTACCTTATATCAAACGAAAATATAGAGTTTATATTTAAATCCATATAAACATCAATGTACAAGCATATCGATTTGTACTAGATATATCGATTACAAAATATGCTTTCTCATTGGTTGAAAACTTGTAAAATCGTAAAAGTTTATAGAAAATTTCATATCTAAGAAACTATAAAGGTGACAAATGATTGGAAGGCAGTGGTTAGAAAATTCAAATCTTGACGAATCCGAAGGTGTCCTTATATTATTTTCAAAACATGTCTGTCTAACGATTATGAACCTTAGGAAATTGACAAGTTTTGTGTCTATTTTCTTTGTGTTTTCTCTCGCGTCGTCAGGTATTTAGACAAATACAATTTTAAAACTATGATTACATAATGTAATATGCACGTTTAGAACAAATAATAAAATTAATGTTAAAAACATATCCTTTAGAATGGTTTTTGTTTTATTGAGATTGGATGATTTTTAGTGGGTGAAATATTCAATACAATTAGACAATACAATAGTGCTGTGTGCCATTTGCTCGGTTCGCTGAGACGACACTTTATTGGTGTCTGGCGCTTGTAGGGATCAAACATATAAATCAGGCCTTAAAATACATTTTTGGGGGTCATGACCCCCCCTCCCCTGTATCCGCCCCTGATTGCAGCCCAATAGTTCAAAAATAATTGTTTATTTAAAATACTTAGAGCTCAGCTGATGAAACATGTTCAGTGTTTGTACAGTAACCAGCTGTTTACTTATTATTTCCTTTAATAACAGATTTCATATTCGGAAACAATTATTATTAATGAGTAGTTCAAATTGCAGGTTAGGTTGATATTTAGGTGTAGGACTAAATTATTCTGGTTATTTTTAATATTACTCCTGTTATCTTGTGTTACACTCTGTTGGCGTTTTACCAATTGGAAGTTGGGACCGGGACGATTATAAAAAAGCTACATATTAAGCATTTTTAACGAACGCCTTTACTCAAGTTCAAAGACTTTTACTTCACACATGTTATCGTGCTTTTAAGCTAAACGCTACAGCTTTCCCCACCACGAAAGACGGAGTCGGGGTGGTGCAATAATACAAATTTGAATATTGTAAGACAAGAATGGAAATTTACCTTCCACCTTGATGTGACACGTTGGAATTTGATATGATATGACTGGTTTGCATACACACATCCCCACTCATAACCTCACTCAGAAAGAAATTGCAAACTTAAATTAAGACATCTAACCTAAATTTACAAACTGGGCATAACACCTCCACCAAAATTTCAACACAAAATACAAGGTACATTGATTTAAATTATTAATGCAATTAAACTCGCTATGACATTTATATAAAATTGCCCGATGGCATTATTTATTTGTTCGATAATGAGTCAAGTTCAGAAAGTGACCAAGTTAATGAATTTACAAGACATAGTAAAGGAGCATGGCATGCCATGACTTATTACTTTGTTTTCCTATCGTTAGGTTTTTGTTAAAACAAATAACGTGGGAGATGGCCAGTCTAGCTGTTTCCTGTGTAGAGTCCGATTGGCTTGTACGCACAAGCAAAACAATATGTGTCTTTATGCACTATGTACCTTTAAGATATTACTTTTGTGGGGGATTGGTTTGAGTTATCCCTGGGAAGAAGATCATGTTCTACGTAAGGCTGAATGGGATGTTGTGGGTATATCTAAAGTAAATTGTCCCAATAGGTTTGGTTATTCGAATGGTAGACAATAAGAGTGCTTTGAGGTTTCTACACAGAATGTGCATTATCAGAGATTAATATCTTGGGAAAACCGTAATTTTGGTTTAAAGCCAAATTGTGTGAGGGGGGGGGGGGGAAATAGCAGGTGAGTTTAGAAAACTGGTCAACGGCTTTTGGTATTGCCTTTGGTGTGTGTGGTAACTTACCAACATAATCAATGTGGATTTTCTCCGTAGGACTGGTTGGAACTATCGATGATAAGTAGCATAATTTGCTATTTTTTTAGCAACCTTTTTCATGTGAGTGAAAGCTGGAAATAAATTCACTCACCTTAAATTTCGTCATAAAAATTCCCAAATTTCCTCCTACCGGCTAATCATGGTAGTAATTGATAACCAGGTCTACTAATGTTCGAAGTACGTAGATTTTGATGGGGACATCCTTGTGGTTTTTGGGACAGAGGGTTCCTTTATTCAGGTAATAATGGTAAGAAGTTGGTAAAAATGGCATCAGTGTGCTGTTGAGCGCCAGTGTCTAACGGGAAATTTTTAACAAGGATATTACAGGTTATCTCTGAAGCTGATTATTTTTTTGGCGGCTTATTTTCCATCTCAGACATCCTTGAAAGAGAATCGGCTATAACATTTTGTATTCCCTTAATGTGTTCCACTTGAAACTTAAGGGATGTTAACTTTGCAATCCAGCGTCCTATTTTGCCTAATTGTCGACGACGAGCTAGTAGAAAAAAGGGCTTGGTTGTCAGGTTTTGGGAGAAACTCGCGATGCTCGAGATACTATCGGAATTTTTCTACTCCGAAGACAACGGCCAGGCATTCTGATTCATATGAAGAAGAGGCTTTTATTTCCACAGGGGCGAGGATACGGAAAACATCTTCTATAGGTTGATGGCATTCATAAATTTCTAGGAGTAGAACAGACTGATCGTAATTCACACGAACGTCTGAAGGACAAAAGGCTTGTCAAAATTTTCCACGCAAATCACGGGAGGTTGTGCGATGCCATTGCGCTGATGTTGGTAAGCTTCAGATTGCTATTTATTCCAAGCAAACTTTTGTCCTTAACGTCTGAGGAGATTTAACGGTGCAGCTTGCTCGGTGAAATTAATGATAGATTTAGAACAAAATAACCAAGCGTGACACTGCTTTAGGATTAGTAGGTTTGGGAAAGTTTCTGATAGCCTTGGTCCTTTCGGGGTCAATTGGCACGCTCCTAAATGAAACTAAGTGTTTATGTTTGATGAAGACAACACTTATATACTGTTTTATAATTGTTATTTATTATAAGTAAGTAATTATAATTATTAATGTAGTCAGCTATAAGCATAGCACACAGTAGTTGAAACTAGACTGTCAACTATAGAGTGCAGATTCATCTCTGTTGTCTATGACCAAGGTTTATCTATGTTAATAAAAATTATTATTTACATTATATCAACACCTTTCCTCTCAGATAAAACTAAAGTTTTTAGTATTAACATGATTGAATAGTAAAGTTAGTTTAACAATTTTACAAAATAAACTTTACAATAAAGTATAAACATTTCAAATAATCAAATTGATTATGAACTAAAAAAAGTGTAAAACAAACAATAACTTTTTATAATTGTTAGTATAACTTATCTTAAAACTATATTTATTATTTTAACATTAATTAGTCCTTTTAGAAACATAATTCTCTTTAAATTAACTTAAAATCTAAATTCCTTTAAACTATTTACATTCAACACAATACTTCCATGTTGAAACAACTCATGTTTAGAGACACAAACATAATTCTCTATAAATTAACTTACAATCTAAATTCCTTTTAACTATTTACATTCAACACATTCCTTAAATGTTGAGACAACTCACGTTTAGAGACACAAACTGTAAGGCTTTTGTAAAGTTATGGATTTTAAGGTGTTTTGGATTGTAATATTTTAAAGTTTTTGGGGCTCCACCAGATCATTCTTACGGATCAAATTTTAGCTTGGCATGTGGGCTAACGACAAATGAATCTAGGTTGAAATAATTACAGAGCTTGTTACAATATTGGTTGTTATATTCTTAAAATTTTCGAATAATTTCTACAGTAAATAACTCAATAAAATGCAAATTATAAAACAATTAAAAGTTGAAATTTGAGTTGGCCATTCTCAAATAAAACATACATTAACAGAACAAATTTATAATGTTAATTCCTTAATAGTTAGTAGGAAATGTAACAACTATTCTAAATTCCAACACCATTAGTCCTGTCTTGAATCTACTCCTTTTCAACAGTGATATCTAAATGAATACCGTACTTTAAAACATTTGTAATTCAACTCATTATTAATATGATTGAAATTTATAAAACATAGTGAATTTTTAATTGAATAGTAACGCTTTAAATTGGATAAAATATAAATTACCTTCTGGTTTCTCAGCTAGATTATTTACAAATCTACCTAATGATAGCCGAACCAATTCTAATTGCTTTTGAGGTGCTTTAATCAAACCCTCTATCAGCTAATTCTTATTTAAAAGGTCCCTACTCCTAATACATTTATTTCTTCACCCACAAAATTAATGACACTTATAATTATTACAATATAAACTAGAATATGATTTCGTTTGATAATTCTACTAACCCTCAAGATCTGTTTTACATTAATGTTTGGTTTAAAGCTACTTACATAATTTGGCTCTCTCACCTTCCACACACTAGGCACTTATGGACTTATTTATTTTCACTAAACACTGCACTTGATTTAATTGATTTGAACGCACTCTTTTGGTAATTTTACGTTGGTGAATTCATGGTTGTAATTCTAATAAATTCATAACTTCTGTTGGATAATTTCGCACTCAAATAATGGTTCTGCTTGATGATGAAATGATGATATAAGATTCTACTAATGTATTTTGAAAATGTGTGCTCCCGGTGTTCCTCACTTGAAGGTTTCTTTTAGACACACCGCGTTTTTTTCTCCAAATCTCCCACCTCTTTATTTCACGATTTTCGAATTCTTCTCTGATTGGATAATTTCAAATATGGATTGTTCTGATTGGCTTTAGAGCTTAACATATTTTGCATTATTTTTTTGCTGCGTGCCTGCATTCGTTGTTCACAAGGAATAACGCATAGCTGTGTATTTGTGTCCTAAGTAATTCAAGCTGGTATATCCGTTACAACTTCCTGTTGAAATAATATGTATCGCAGCTACCTGGATTGTTCGAATCGTTCTTTACTGAGATTTATTTATGTAATTATTTTATTTATTTTTTAAAATTATTATTAGTAATTTTGTTAGTAAGTTCTTATTGGTTACCAACAACTTTACAAAACCTAATTCTCTTTAAATTAACTTAAAATCTAAATTCTGTTTATCTATTTACATTCCATATTGAATTAAATTAAATACAATTTTTATTTAAGTTGTTTCAAAATACAGTTTACTAAAATAAAATAATTTGATCTTAAAATATTTTGTTTAGTACTTTAATCTTTTAGGATTGTTAACTTGTCGTCCACTTTTGGTAATGTAACCATCCATTTGATTAATTACATTATTTTCTAAATCTATTATTTCTTTTAAACTAAAATTTAATAAGTCATATTGTTTTTCCCATTAGAACTAGTATTTTTATTGGGAATATTGCCATTTGGAGAAGGTCTAGTTAATTTTCTATTTATTTTATATTATTGACCATTTTCTTCTTTATGAAATAAGATCGTGGAATTGTTTCTTTACTTATAATTTCCCCAGGAGTCTAAGAAGATTCTAACACATTATCATTATATGTAAAGGCTTAGCTGTCTTACTATAATATTTTTGTATAGTTCGTTTTCTTTTTCTTAATGCTAATAAATTTGGTTTGACTACTTTTGACTTAAGATAACAATCATTATGTGGTAACCATGTATTGAGGTTTCGAGAAAACAATAACTGTGCCGGTGAAGGCAAATGGGGTTTTGCAGTATTTCTATAACACAATAAAGATTAATATGGATCTGACTTATCATAATCACATTTTTTAAGTATCCCTTTACCTATTTGAACAGCTGCTTCAGCTGTGCAATTTGATTGTGAATGTTTTGGGCTTATTATTACATGTTGGTATTCTTAATCAGTTACAATTTTTAAAAATTCATTAGCAGTAAATTGAGATCCAGCATCAGTAACTAATGTTTGAGGAATACCATGCCATGCAAAAATTGATTTAAACTTATTTATTAAAAGGGGAGCAGACCTCAAAAAAATGTTTAATCGTATTTTTATTTTTATTGATTATTGTAGCTGGTTTTGTGCTCTTTAAATTTATATATAACATAAGATATATTTCATTTGCATTAGATAAGAGAAAAATGTTTTTCTGAAACCATACAAGCGCGATATTGCTACATATCATATAATATGATATGAATTGCTATTTTTTGTTTTGTAAATAAATCCATTTTTACGAAAACTGTGTTTTTTTTACTAAGTGTACCTTTTTCTCAATAACCGTTAAAGCTAGGGCATTGAAACTTTGCACACACATGTAGGGCATTATTATTCATAATCACTCCAGTTGGTTTTTATGAATACCAAAAAACAAAAATGTTAAAAAATATTTTATGGGAACTTTTACCTTTAAAAAATTTACATTATGAAACAAAATTTACCGAACAAATAAATTAAGATATAACAAAATCCTCTGGAGAAAATGTTGACAAAGGAAATAGAAAATAATGGTGAAAATTTCAGATCTCTAGCTCTAATGGTTTTTTATAAAAATGTACATAAGCTAACATGGCGGAAGATAGGGAGGTCTGCTCCCCTTAGTAATATCGGGAAAAGAGACAAGTTCAATATATTTAGAATAATAGTCCACAATGACTAAATAGTGAACGTTTTTATATTCAAATATATCAGCTGATAGTTTACTCCATGGAAATTCTGATATATAATGAAACAAAGTCGGTTCTTTAATATGAGATGGTTTGTGCATGGCACAATTTCCATAATTATTAACCATATGTTTTATGTTTAAATGGAGAACATTTTGATCTCTAAGGTCACAGGTTTGTGCACCAACACGTCCTTCATGCAATCTTGACAACATTTCATTTGAACATTTTTTTGGAACCACAATGCTTTCATTAAAAAAAAATAAGGTCAGGAAACACATCACATGTAAATCAAGCCTTGTATTACAAAATAGTTTTACTAAATTTTCAGTTTTTTTTTGTCTGGCCATCCCTTCATCACATAACTTTTAACCTTAAGTAGACATGTATCATTATTTATTTGTTTCTTTCTTAAGTAATTGCAATTTTTTATCAGAATGGGCAAATTTTGTTTAAATACATGTACTTGACACATTGTAATATCTTCAATATAATTTGAACAACTTACCGTCGTCAGTAGTCAAATTTGTCGTATTGTACACGACGGCCGTTTCGGCTATTCAGCCATTATCAAGTGGTTTGGAGGAAATCCTCCGTTGTCATGGAACACTTAACAGAAAATTCACAAACATTTAAATAATTTTAAAATAACATTTATTAAAAACATATCCGGTGGGCCCACTGTTTCGCACTGAACTATTTCTTATCTTAAAGAAATGTAGGAATTGGTTTGTGATTAGGAAAAGTATGAGAGGGGAACGGTACGGTCTATTGTGTTTCTGCTATTATGGTATCATATAATGAGTTCGATTCGAAGTGTAATTTTTCGTTAAGTATTGTATCTGGATTAGTTTTGAACATTTTATATATCTCGTATTGTTCAAGTGCATTCATAAATTGTCATCGATCGTTGTATATTTATGGTTGTTTAGAATGAGATGTTCGGTGTATTTCGATTAAACTTTTCTTTGACATAGCATTTGTTTGAGTGTCGGGATATGTTCTTTGAACCTCTTTCTAAAGGATCTACCTGTTTGTCAAATGTATTTCATTAGGAAATCAGTGCAAGAGATTTCGTAAATGCCTGTGCTGTCAAATTTGTCACCTATCACTTTTTTTGAGTTAATAATAAATACTCTGTAAATTGTTCTTGGTTTTGAACGCTGTGGAATACCCTTGTAAGGAAAACGTTGCCTATATTGTATGCTAACTGTTTGTGATATTGTAAAACAATATATTTGTTTTCAGATTTAGTATTGGGTCTTGTAGACTTCTTCTCTCGTTTATTAAATATTTTGTCAATAATGGATGGTGAGTATCCATTACTAATGGCAATATATTTTATTGTGTTGAATTTTTCTTGAAAGTTTTCATGTGTCATAGGAATATTGCGCAGTCTGTGTATAAAACTGTTATAAGGTGCCATTTTATGGGAAGATGGATGGTCTGAGGTGGCATGAATAGTATGGTTTGTGTGAGTGGGTTTCCTGAATATTTTGAAATTATGGTTGCCATTCAATATTGTTATGGTTAGATCTAGAAAATTAATTGAATTGCTGTTCTGCATTTCGGTTGTGAATTTTAAATTTGGATGTATGCTGTTGAGGTATGTTGCAAAACTTTGAATTTTTCTACAAGTTCCTTGGTACATAACAATAATGTCGTCTACATATCTATGATAGTAGACGATGTTTTTACTGTGTTTATTGTTAATATTAATAATGTTATTGTTTTCTATGTTATTTAAAAATATTTCTACCATGATACTCGACAAAGGGCATCCCATGACTAATCCGTTGTCATGAATAGCCGAAATGGCCGTCGTGTAAAATACGACAAATTTGACTACTGACGACGATAAGTTGTTCAAATTATATTGATTTATAACAGTAGTCGGAATGGCGAATAACAAAATAAATGTAATATCTTCATCTAAGGTATCTATTTCTTCTAGGCTATTTACAGGTAAAGATGCTCTTGATAAAGTATCTGCTATGAACATTAATTTTCCTTGTTTATATTTTACTTCTAAATCATATCTTTTTACTTTGACTAGCATACGCTGTAATCTTAAATGAGCAGCACTCAAAGGCTTCCTAAACAGACTTTCTAAAGGTTTGTGATCTGTCTCCACAAAACCCTTTTCTGCCAAATATAATATTGATGAAATCTTGTACATCCAAATACTATTACTAACATTTATTTTTCTATTTGACTATAATTTGCCTGTGTATCAGTTAAAAATCTAGAGGCATAACACATAGGTTTATTTTCTGACATTAACAGAGCTCCTAGACCAGTTGAAGAGGAATCTACAGAAAAAGTAAATTTTTGGGGGATTATAGTAATATATATATTATTTATATTTTGTCAAATGTAGTCAGTATTTGTTCTTTACCTTTTATGTGGCTACATGTTTCACTGCCTCAGGCAGCATCATCAGGCCAGCTATCTATGTACACTTAAACACTTTTATATATACACAACACATAAAGTTACACATATTTTCGTACATTTTTTTATACACCTCACATAAATAAATAGGTTTGTTCAGATTTGCTACACTTAAGAGGTACCTCATTCTAGTGTATTTCCTTCAAGACTGATTTGGAAAGATAAAGGTGCAGCTCTGTTCTACTCTTATCAGATTGTACCTTGTGCCCTACTAGATTTGCTTTGTCTCTTTGATTTTATGCTGTTGGCAAAATATTAGATCATAAAGACAATTGGAAGCAAAATTCAATTTTTCATTTAAGATTTTTTCTGGATTGCTTTTGTGGTGTTTATAAATCTCATATTCTTCAATGACGTTCATGGTGTGGCCTTTATTTATTTTATGTATCACTGACATATTATCCTGTATGCTGGTTTAAGAATGCATGTTATCAATTAAATGGTCTGTGAATGCTGAGTTTGTAGTTCTATTGTTTCTGCTGCTAGGTATATGTTCTTTAAATCTTTCTCTAAATGTTCTGCCTGTTTGTCCGATGTAATATTTATCACAATCACTGCAATTTAGTTTGTATATGCCACTATTGTTGTATAGGTTTTGGTTATTTTTTTTGTGTGGTTGAAATATTGTGATAAACTGTTTTTTGTTCTGTAGGCTATGTTGTAATTGTATTTCTTGAAAGAGTTGCGGACTTGCTGATCAAAGATTGGTGTATATTGCATTGGAATGAATTTTGTCTTTTTGTCGCTGTTGTTGCAGTGTAAAGGTTTGTTACGGTTATCAAGTTTTTTCTGTATTTTATGTATGAGTTTGTCCACCATTGAAGATTTAAAACCATTGTTTTGCGCTATATGTTTGATGATTGCCATTTCATTATTTAGGTCATCTTGCTGCATGGGTATGGTTAGAGCTCGGTATATCATACTATTGTATGCTGCTATTTTGTGTGATTGTGGATTGTTCGAAGATGCGTTTATAGTATGGCTGGTTTGTGTTGGCTTTCTATATATTTTAAAGTTGTGTTTATTATCTATTTTGTGATGGTTAGGTCTAAATAATTGATGCTATTGTTGGTTTCTATTTCTGAAGTGAACTTGAGGATTGGGTGAATTTTATTTATATATTTGTTGAAGTTTTCAATTTGTCTTGTTGAACCATTGAATAGGCATAATATATCATCAACATATCTGTGATAGTATATGAGATTTTTCCTGAATTGGTTGTTTACATTCATTATGTGTTTGTTCTCTATGTCATTAAGAAATATTTCAGCCATTATTCCGGATAATGGTGATCCCATAGTTAGGCCTTTGTTTTGTATATATATTTCATTGTTAAATGAGAAATAATTCTGTTTGAGGCAAGTTTTGAGGATATTAATCAATTCATTTATTTCTGTTTTTCCCAAGCTGCTATTTTCTTTTAGATTATTTTCCAGAATTATGATGGTTTCGTCAATAGGAACGTTCGTATATAAGTTGGTGATATCAAATGATACTAGTTTGTAGTTGTGTTTAATCTCTACATCACTAATTTTCTTTATTAGATCATGATTATTTAATACACTATAATTTGGTTGTAGTTTGGTCTTGTTTTTTTATAATATTGGATAGGAACCTTGATATGTTATATGTGGGTGCATTCCTGAAATTAACTAGTGGTCTTATTGGTATATTGATTTTATGTAATTTGGGTAACGCTCTGAGTTTGGGTGCTGTAGGTTTTATCATTTTAAGTTGCCTTGCATCTGATTTGTTTATAATGTGTTTGCATTGGTTTATGCTATCCTTTACATTTTTGTTGAATCTAGCTGTTGGGTCAGTTTTAAGTTTGGCTATGTCATTGGATTTAAAAAATTCTTCTGCTTTGTCTGTGTAATCTTGATATTTCATTATAACTAGAGAATTTCCTTTGTCTGCTTTGGTGATTATTGAATTGTTATCTGTTAATTTCTGTTTTATATTGCTTATTGTTTTGATTTCTGAATAATCTAATGATTTAGGTCTATTGTTTTTGTTTTGGTTGATGCGTTTTGAAGCCTTATCTGTGAAGATGCATCTTGTAATGTTTTGGTAATCCTTGGGTAAACATTTAATGGCTTCTTCTACATTAATCAGTGCAGAGCAAAGGTTGCTGTTATTGGGTTGTGTGTTATGCTTTAATCCTTTGTTAAGTAGATTGGTTTCTTGTTCTGTAAATACAATTTCAGAAAGGTTAATGGTGCATGGAAAGAATGGTGCATATATAGTTTACAACGCCATTTACACTTAATAACATTTCTGAAAATTTTGCATGAAATATTTCAGAAGCGCTACTTATACCATATGGTAACCTACAAAGTTTTTAGCGGCAAAATTTTTTTTCTTTCATATGGTAACCTACATACAGTAGTTTAATACTACTTTCATCCAATTTTAGCATCCAGAATGCTCTACTCGTATCTAGTACAGAGAAAATCTTAGCATTAGTAATATAATTCTTCTACAGTACAATGACAATGAGGTCTTTTAATATATTTATTTATGATCTAGACAAACTCTAAGCCCTGTTTTTTATTTATTCATTAGGACCATACTATTGACCCATTCTGTAGGTTCTGTTACTTTACATACGGGTACAATACCTAGAGATTACATTTAATTTAATTCCTACTTTAAAGGCCGTAATAAAGCAAAAGGAACTCTTCTGGTTGGTTCTATTTTGGGCTCAAAGTGTTCCATTATTCCTGGAATATCTCCTAATTGATTATTAAACACGTTTTTATATTCATTTCCTAACTCATTATGATTATCATTTATACTAAGGACATTTACTGTGCGTTTAATCACAACATGTTTCTAATAATAAAATAGGACAACATTCTGCATTTACTATTATAAAAGAAATTTATTAAGTTTTACCATTATATGTACAATCTAAATCACATTTTCCTGCAACATTAAATTTTTTCCCAGTAGAAGACGTTATATTGAGTAATACTTTCGTAATCAGTGTATTAGGCAACCCTAGATTTTTAAATTGTGAAATCGAAAGCAAATTAGTTTATGCTTCTGTATCCAGTTTAAAATTCATCTCTTGGTTACGAATGGTTAATGTTTCAATCCATTCATTAGGACCTTTATAACCTTTTTGTACAGTTTCAATTTTAATTTTTTCTATACCTAGGCCTACATCTATTTCCTCTTCACTAATACTAACACAATTTATTTTATTTGAAGTAAATTTACTTTTTAAACAATGATATTAGTATGTTTTCTTTTTACATCCATAACATGACACGCCATAAGTGGATTCATTTCATGGTTTGGCTTCTACCACAATTTCTACAATTACTTATAAACTTATTTTTCTTTTGAAAATTGTGTCTATTATTGGCATTTTTCACATGTTTTGGATAATAACTTGACAAAAACTTAGATTGTTTAACTACTTTTGACTTTGCACTAGGTCTACCTACCTAACTTACGATATTTCTGCACTTGCATTATCTAGTTCTTTCACTTGTAGAACTGATATTTCAGACTCTTTACAAAATAGTAATAGCTTTGTCTAAAGTAAGTTCAAACCACAAATTAAAAGGTCTGGCACCAATTAATTCTTCTCTAAGTGTACCGAATTCACCACTAAACTTTTATTGACTAAGTCTGTATAGGACGAATCCATATTTTCACCTAATCCTTGTCTACGCATAAGAAATTTATGACTTACAATAAAATTGTTAGATTTGTTTTAGGAGAAAAGTAATTGTCAAATTTTCCCAAAACTAGGCTACATAATATTTCTTTGGTTCACTTGAGGTTAAATTAAAATAATTATAAATATCTAAACACTTTTCACCTAGATTGTGAAGTAATAACGCAATTTATCTTTCTTCAGATTCTTCTGTTAGTTTGGTAGCTGTTAGAAATAGGTTATATCTTTGAGACCAGGTTTTCCAATGTTGTGAAACATTACCTTCTAGGTTAAGAGGTTCTATTTGTAAAGAAATTCCAAAACTTTGTGAAGACATTGTCAGTTTATGCCAATTTATTGTCACTAGACAAAACAAAGTTGAATTTATTTTCTTGAGTTTCTTACATAAAAACTTTCTTGTATTTTTAGGCATACTTTAATGACCACGTTGTTCCTAATTATCGAACAATAATAATTTTACTTACGATTTTAGCCTATTTGTTAAATTTATGATCCCGATTCTGACACCATGTTTTTGTTTTATAAAGAAAACACTTATACAGTTTTATAATTGTTATTTATTATAAGTAATTATAATTATTAATGTAGTCAGCAATAGGCATAGCACACAGTAGCTATCTTGACTGTCAACTCTAAACTGCAGATTCATCTCTGTTCTCTATGATCAAGGTTTATCTATGTTGATACAAATTATTATTTACATTATATCAACACTAAGTGACCAACAGTTTACTCGTATTTTTTCCAGTGCAGGAACTCTGACGGGATTTTACGTTATATTGGATAAGGATAAGTCATTATTGAAATAAGGATTTGAATTTTATTCATAATTTATTATTGTACACATTTGTATGCCAGTTTTGGTTCGGGGGATTTAACCTAGCCTTGTTATATCAGGCCATTCCATTATCCACCACCTATGGACCGCCGTGTCCCGGACTGGCCAAAGCGGCAGCTGTTTTAAATTACGAACTACTGTCTAACTCGGGTTTTAAAACAGAATAACGGACCTCCCACCCATCACAAATATTATGTACACTGATTTCATATTTACACGTCATGATTATTGTAACTCATAAAAATAATTTTTATGTTTAGTATCATGTCTCTTTGATAATATTTACAAATTAATCTGTATGAGAAAATTTAACAGCGTCTTCTGAATACAAGTGTGAATTTAGGCAAGATAAGCCACTACAGTGTTCACACATTGCAGTGCAACTCAGGTACACTTTTCTACATCCACAGTAGTGTCCGCACCCTTGTTTACATGAACATGACACTAAGTAAAGGAGTTCGTTTGGAGCAAATGGCTTAGAGTTAGGATTGGGTTTTAATGTCCTTTTGATTCCTCTGATTTCTTTCACATTTTCAATTTTCCAACCCCAATTTGTAGCATCAAGACTACTAACCATTTTTGAACTTGGAAAAATACTCTCAGCGAATGTTCACGATGCCTCAGACGTTGGAGGTAATTTTGATAGATCAAATTTTGATCTAAGGGAACTTTTCTTTGTTACTGTCAAGAACTTGTAGTAACGGGCTTCATTCAGATTTGAGTATTTGTCTAGCCCATAAAAACACGAAACAAATTTCTCACCAGCAATTGAAATTAACGAAATTAACGCCAGGTCCTCTCTTGTTGTTGAAACATCCAAAAACTTCCTCGCTGTATTCTGAATATCAGGTTTTGATGTGAGTAATTCTATTGCTTTTAATTTGCCCATTCCATAAAAACTGGATGTGCG
>JAGFPH010016621.1:1613-19015 GCA_018207615.1 Philaenus spumarius
ATATATATATATATATATATATATATATATATAACTAAAATTAAATAACTAAGTACTTTAAGACACTTTGTGTTTATTTCTTAAATTTGTGTACATCAGTAACTTTGTGTTACCATATTTTCTGATGTTAACCATGTACTTATGTTATCTTATTTAGTTCATTTAAAAAGGGGAGGGTTTTCTTTATTTTGTTTGTTCGTAAGGGAGGGTTTTTCATAAATTGTAATAAATTCATAATTAAGGGCGTATCAATTTTATACATAATTTTGTTTTAACTAAGGGCGTATAGTTTTGTTAATAAACTTATTGTTAATTACATCATTTCTATTGTATTTTTTTGTCTTTGCCTGTGAAAGAATATTTCAGATATCTCGTTTTCGTCAGCTAAGGTAAGCAAGTGTCAGTTATTAAATCTTTGCAATAAAAATTTTGTCGAATATATGTGCTGTCTTTAGGTTCGGTCTATTACGGCTTCCAATTTATATTTTCTTTCGTCAGACGGCACACTTTTTAAAATAAATATGTTGTTTATTATTATTATCACATCGAATCTTATTCTATTTTATCAATATCCTTTTCTTTTTTTTTTTAAGTTTTATTAATTACATCATATTTATGAAATCACAACCTTTCAAATTTCTAAGTCATGAGGGGTAATTATTTTTAACATTATTATCTAGATAATCCCATATTAATTTTAATTTAAAAAATAAATAATAATATAATGACGAACCAATAACTAACTTGTTGATAATTAGAATTAACTTTAGGACATTTAGTATCAAATTAGACCAAATTTACTCGAAACATAAATCTTTAATTTAAAAAATATTATTACTCAACTGTTATTGGATGTAGAATAAACATCATGCGATTTGTTTCTCGTTCTTATCAGACTACTTAAGCTGACTTTGTTTTTAAATTATTAAACGGTTGTGCTGGTTCCGAGACACTCTGTACACGATATTAAACTTTCAAGTAAACCAGTAAGAACTATTTATTTGAGACTATTTAGTTATATTATATCATCATTTTCCATTGTATTAAAATGCAATAAAACAATCACTATCTTTTTGAGATTTATTGTTTATTTATTTTTATTATGCTGACTGATTAAACGCTACATCTATACTAATATTATAAAGAGGCAAAGTTTGTTTTTTTGTTTGTTTGTTTGTATGTAGGGGGTAATCTCTGGCACTTCTGAAGCGATTGAAAAAATAGTTTTACTAATAAAAAGCTACACTATCCCTGAGTAGCATAGGCTATAATTCATTTCGATAAAAATCTTTTTTTATTTCAATATTTGTATATATTCAATATATATATTCAGTCGGAAAAGGTTCTTAGGTTAGGCCTAGAATGATAAACCAACACATGTATTTACATTTATTACCATAGCAACCAATTGAATAAAAAAACAGATAATATAGCTGCTTGTTCCAATATTTCCATTAACAGCTGATTTCAAAATTTGAAGCAAATATATTTGTATTTCTAGCTTTTAGGTTAGGTTTTAAAGTGTAGACCTGAGCCTTGTTGGTTCTTTTAACAATTATTATAACTGCTGTTATAAAATATAAGAAATAATTTAATTTCAACATTTAACATTATTTACCATCTTTATTAATCCTATACCTTTATTATAAATAAATCATAACATATGTTTTTAGAAGGTTCCACTATGGGTTGGCATGCGGAGCACACAGGGGTCTCCCTAGTTTAATATAAAATTAGCTTTGAGAATTTAAACATAAAAGAAATTTGACAGTGATGCATACTTATACAGTCGTTCTGTTGCATTTACAATATTGTTCGAATTATTATTTCCAATTAAATTCTTCATAATTAATTGATATAAAATAATAATTACATCAAATAATCAAATAATTTAGAAGAATAGAAAATCAGGAATTGTGCATATATTCGAGGAAAGGCAACACGAAAGCTTGCGTGTCACATATAATCAAGATAAACTATATATCACAGTGAATTGTATTCTCAATGTACAAAGGAAATTCAATCAGAAAATCAGCTTTGTATGTTTACAAGTAAAATAAATTGTGAGCTATTCAAACAACCCATTATATGGTAGGTTAGTATTTATTTTTAAGGCAAGAGTATGTTCCTTCGGCTTTGAAAATATAGGTCTACTTTTTGTATTTATGCAGATTTGTTGTATTACTCCTTTATTAAGCATATTTAATGAATTTGTTTTATTTAATTTTAGATAATAACATTTAATATTCTCAAAGGGCAATACAATTATGCGAAGGCTAACCTTAAGAAATTAGGATCACAAATTTAAAATATTTATATAAAGATATTTTATCAGAATTTGTAACGATATATATTTTTTAGTAAACCTTTATTTGTCGTACTCTACTAAGATTCCAAGTTCCTTTTTAAAGTAATAAACTAAGAATATGAAGGTATTTCTGTTTGTGTTATCTTCCTATAGCAAATATAACATGAAGGAATGAAACTAATTTAATTTTAATAAATTTTTAATTTTCCTCCTTTCTTTTTTAAAAAATTTATTACTCGTCATGAATCAAATTATAACAGTTAAATCGATTGTTTATATATTTAATTGACTATTTCTCTCATAAAATCTTATCCACCATTTCTTGAAAAAGGCAGAAGCATAGTTTAAAGTGTCCTGATACAGCCGTCGGAGAAATAGGAAAATTGAACTCTTGACTTTCTAACTATAATAGTAGGCTACAATATAAATATTATTGCGTGGCTGCTTTTAGGACTCGTCTGCTATAATACATACAAATTAAACTAGAGTAGAGTAAAATTCTTGAAACATAACCAACTATAAATTTTTTGATTGTTAAAAAATGTATTCAAATTTAGGGACAGAGCTAGTTAATAAACATTTAGTTTACTGTTTTTATTGAGCCACAAAAATCACTTACAGATTACAATCTTTTGATAATTGAAGTCTACGTTTTTTTGGCCTTGGTCCTAACTCTGTTATCATTACATGTACAGTACTGTATAGAAAAAGCAATGTTTCTAAACGTTACAACAAACCAAATCAAAACAAATAATTGAAAATCGCAATAAACCTAAATGAATGAATAACAACTATAAACGTTATAAACAAAAACTCTAGTAGTAAAACATAATAAAAGGAAATAGCAAAAACATCACTCCGCAAAATGTAATAAAGTAACGTAAATTTTAAAATTTTATTTGGTTTTTACGGGTTTTTATATAATGAATTGTTGTTGGCGGTGGGGAAACATTCTTGCACTAAAAATGTAATACACATTTCACACTGAATTAAAAGTAAAAATGTAAGAGATGTTTTAACGTATGTTAAGTAAGTGTAAATGTGTGCAAACATTGTAATCAACTCAGGATGGCAACCATTGGGATCTCGGAAACTAACAGTTTCTCGAAAAATTTTAAATTTTGAACTTTCCCTTTATTTATAAGTAAGTTACTATTCAAATTACTTACCGTGTTTATAAACTTCGCCATTTTTCCAATTCACTATCTTTATTTTTTTAATACAAACGCCATATTTTGATTGCATTTCGAGGTAGAACATGTTGTACCATCTAAAGGAAAAAACGATTTTTGAAGAACGTACTGGACTGAACTAAGATGGTACATACATGAATAAATAAAAAAAAATAGGCTATAAAAAAATTTAAAATGAAATATGGTTTATAACCTTATCTTATTTAAAGCTGTTTTCAAACACCTGATTTAGCTATTTACAAGAAATCACAATAAATACAATAAATACAGTTTGTTTATTAAACTTTATTTTAATTAATGTATGCATATATATTAATAAAAAATAAAACAAAAACTGATATGCCCTTATGAGAAAACGACGAAAATTTATATGCCTTTATGTACTAAATTAAGAAAGATTTTAAAGAAAATTTACATTTACAATATTATAATTTAGTTAAGTTCAAAAAATCTCTCCCCAAAAGTAAAATTTGAAAAACCCTCCCTATTTATAATCAAAATCAAAGAAATACAATTTGTTGCATTTACAAAGTTACAAAATTAAATACATTTACCATGGTTTTACTAATAACTTTTATTTCGTTGGCCAACCTTAATACTAAGCAAAAATTAAATAATAAAAATAATGGAGTTTAATTTTATTAAGACGTCTCTCATGTAATAAATACAAAAAAAAAAACAATTACAATTTTGAAATACCCTTTGGGGTTGTAAGGTCTAAAAATGCATGCTGCCCCATCCAAGTTTTGTTTAATAAAAGAAAATGTTTGTTTATAGCCTTTGTTAGATTAGTATTAGTTGGAATAGCCTTTGTTGGTTCATTTATTTAAAAAAGGAGTAATAGCTAATTCAAAATCAAGTATCATTTATGTGTGATCAGTGACATTGCACTTAAGTTTCTATTGCACACAAATTGTTCTTTTTCCGAAGACGGTGGAATAACAGAAATGTTCAATGTTCAGTTCATGTAGAACAACAGGTGATTCTTGAACTAGTGGTTTTCACTACGATCAAAGTACAACATGATTTAGTTTCAAAACTTATGCACAATTAGGTTACAATTAATTCACTTCACATTACACAAAACACTACTTCGATTGATTTCACTGTTTTAAATTTGCGAACGACTATTCTGATCTAAGCATTGCTTACTATTCTTTTATCTTTTACTTTGCGTTAGCGAACGTATTAATTACTGACGTGTGGTTTTTGAAGGTCAGGCCATCTTAGTAAGTCGAAACAGAAGAGACTCGTTAAATGCCTACCTGACTCAATGGAAGTCGCTGCGCATGCACTGTGCAGTGCTGAGTAACAGCTGTTTTTGAGTTGTCTATGTTAGACGCTAGATAGGTAAGGTTGCAGTTTAATCTGTATTTGTTATTTCTTGCTCATTCAAACGCTACAATGTTATTTTATGACAGTTTTGTTCCTTGGTATTTTTCTCTAAACGCAGCTGTTCCGGAGCTACTGGTTGTCATGTGTAAAAACAAATTTGGCCACCATATCAATTATTTGTAATGGAAATTAACGTAATGTATTGAAACATTTTAAATCACTACTGAATGATGACAGAAGAGAAATGTTAAACATGCAGTGTTAAATAATTAAAGCAGTTTTCCAACAATGCAAAATAACAGCTGATTGATAAATACATTACATTCCAGTTGTTACGCAATACACTAGTAGTTCTGTGAACAGTAGAAATCGCTCGTTGAAATAACAAATGTGGTTTTGAGCTTAGGTTAAAAATAGTGTGCCAGTAAGGAAGTAAGTACAAGCCAGTGAAACATTATTTACAATAATTTTTACTACTTTTTATGTAGGCCTAAAGTAAAACATTTTCCTTTCGTTACTGAACGTGTTGTTTCTTGAGCTAATAACTTTCTTAATTTTACTTCAATAATTTTTTTACTGGCATATATGAATTCTTTAAACCTTTATCTACAAAAAAGCAATGGAACGCTTTTGAATTGGTTTAGAATAAACGTATAAAAACATGGTTGAAATACAAAAACTTGGACAATTTTTAACAAATTCGAAGTTTACGGCCATTTTGTGAGCTTACCGTTCGTTAGAGATACGAAAAAAAATCAAGAATACAATTTTGTTTAAAATTTAATTTGCTTTTAGCAAAATGTTATTAGTTTTTAAATTCGACTTACGGTTAAGCCACAAACTGGCTTTGGAAAAAACCTTACACTGAGAGAAACGGTCCGGCCGCCATTTTTATTTTATTTAAGGGGTTAAAAATGAAAAATGGAAAAAAAACCTTATATATACATGGCTCGGCCTAGGAATAAGGAACATTCATGCAAAAAATCATCACAATCGGTGAAGGCGTTTGGCCGTAATCGTGAGACAGACACACAGACACACAGACGAAATGCCGAAAGGTCGAGTTAAAACGGAGACCTCGCTTACGCTCGGTCAATTACGTTGATTTTTTTTAAATATAATTGATATTTATGGAACGACTTCATTTTTTAGAGAAATAAAAATATGTTGTACCAATAAATGTAATAAAAACAAAGTGTTTGTATATAAAATAAAATAGATGGCGGCCATATTTTAAATTACTAATATTAAAAATAACGGAAACTTCGTAATTTTATTGTACATATAAATCCGGGGAATGTTCGAAAATCTGATAATTTCTGAGATTCCAATGGTGGACATTTTGAGTTGATCACCCTGTATAGTGAAGCCAATGATCTATTGTAGAGTGTGCATGGAATATACTAGAATTTTTGACTTCATGACTTTGTTAGAAGTAGTTAGTATGTAAACATACTAAAAGTCAACGATCTTGGGAGTTAACTTAAATTCGGGAGGGTGTGGAAAGGACCCATTTTGTTGGACCTTTATCTCAGAAATTGTGCACCGTAGAAAAAACATTACAATTACCAATTAAAACTAATTCAATTTACTGTAAAATTGTTTCAAGACATAATTGTCACATTCCCAGAGATTTTCGAGTAATACGTTATAGAGATAAGATAATTTTCGAAACGGTAATTTTTAAATTACTCCTTTTGTCAAACGTTTGCTTCTAGTGCCTCCCACGATTGTTTCTCGAGAAAACTGTTTAAAACGAAGTTGTAGAGAATCAAATTTCCTTTAATTTGATATGTATACTTTTGCCACTTCACCTTCGTCTAGTAAAAGGTTATAGAATTACCAACATGTACGCTCAATTTCGATGTTCCTCTAGAAATTAGTATGTTGACAGCGGATAGCCTGTTGCGTTTTAACTGCTCTGTAACTTGTTATCATGATGAATAACAACACTTTAACAATAGAAAGAAGGTAATTGCAAATGAAACACAACAGTTATTTTATAATTATAATATTTTTATTATACGAGTATTCAAATTATTTGCATTGACTGATAGCAATTTTCAAAAATGAAAAAAATTACATTCAAGGAAATATCTTGTTTTGTGTGTTTTTTTTGTGACGGAAGGGTCACGACCTAAAAATGAAATCACATTTATCTCACTCGCAGGTAAAGGTAACAAATGATGCCAACATGGTTTCTTCCAAAATACCGGGAGGAGGGGGGGGGGGTTGGTTTCTCAATAACTTACGTTGACTGTTTAGTGCGCAAAATGGCTTTGTGTGTGATCAAACATTCGGTGGACAAGGTGATGGTGTTTCCTAATTGAAAAAAATTAGAATAGTATCACTCGTCAAAGCAAGTAGAAAAAGAGGAGAAGTCAACAGCTCCTCATTAGTGGGTTTGGACACCCTTATCATTCATACTGAATGTCGAAAAAATCACAACAGACCACAATTCATCAAGGCTCGTTTAAAGAGACAGGCACCTACAACGTCCTCTGAACCAAATGAGCCTGCAACTTTGAGATCTAACAATTCAAATTCGATTTCAAAACAAAATGTTTATTTTGAGCCTAAAGTGTTGAGGGTGAAAAAAAGTAGCCCAAGGAGAGGCGTAGGAATGTATTTTCAGTTGCTAACATCACAAAATGAAGCAAATAACTGACGTAAAGTAACGAATATGGATGCTGATTGAGCACAACATGATAAATTGTGAGATGAAGTGATGGGTCGTTACGGATTATTTGATATTCAATTGAAATATCAAACTGTTACTGAAATATCGCGCACTTCCGCCTTCCTCAATGAATTCGACTATCAAGATTGACAATGAAATAGATGTAGCTGATGCATTTTAGATTTTTCATCGCATCTCCATTACCAAGAAATCGTATGCGGATTTGAAGAGTGCAATGTGAACTGGATCCCTATTCCCTATTTTAACGAAAGTGGAATGAGGAAGTGCAGAATTTCAGCGCTCAGTGTTACACACTCACACACACACCCACGCATCCTCGCACACCCACACCCCAACACACACACACATCCTCGCACATACGATGAGGTTCGTGATTCCCCAACACTCACCAACACTATACAACACCTTTTAACCAATGTGTATAGTGTAAGTCATGTAAATCGAATGGTACTATGACTAGCTCCAGATTAAATTCTGGCTAGATCGTACTGAGTGTGTGGTTTCGGCCATTTGGTTAACACATTTGGTATAACGTTTTCTTTCGAGTTCATTTTTAAATCTAATATATTTCCTTACACTCCGGGCCTCGGTAACTGGTTTGTACGTTCGTGGATCGGTCCCCTATAAACAACCCCGCTCAACCCATTGCTTTGCGCGGTTTACCCTCACCACGCGCGATGCACTGCTATTTTTATAAGTTAAACAAATAAACACCAACTTAATTCCCCCCCGCCCCCTTCTAACAACTACGACGCGATGTGTAATTTTGTCTATCTGTCGGACAAAATTATAATAATATGTTAGGAAATATTCAAATGTCACAATTTAAACAACAAAATTGCCAAAATGTGTACTAATTTAAATTAAAGGTTTTAACTAAAACCAAACATTTTGAACGAGAAATTCCTTTATATTGATGTGTTTTCTACGTGACTCGTACGAGTTCATTAGTCAAAACATCGAAAAACCGAAGCACATTTTTCTATAGGAAGTAATTTTTTTAAGAATATACGTAAGAAAATGAAACTTTTTGTGGTTTTTAGTAAACAAATACATATAATACACATTATTCAGCACATTTTGTTTTTACACGTCATTATAGCTCGCTGGTTTCCCCAAAATAGATCAAAACGTAAAATAATATAAAATTAGTTGGTTCAAATCCACGAGGAGGTTTTACAGTGGGAAGCTTGTCTTACGAGGCCGACGGTCGAGATGCATACTCACGTCATAGGTTCACCTGCGTGGTCGTCTTATTATTATTATAATGTAAATATATATTAAAATATTAAATGTATTTAAAATTGATAATTTGTAACAATAGATAAACTAGTAATTGTCACTATTTATCTATTTCCATAAGAACCGTATTTTTGATTGTTTAAATTCAGTCAAGAGCAAACATTTACACAGCTCACATCTTTCTTCAAACCACTGTAACATTGGAAGGTAGGCCAGCTGAAAACTTAACACTAACAACGAATAGGCGAGGGCCCCACGCACATGTAGCAAGTGTCATTCTAATTCGTCGTCCTATATCCTTCAAAATAAAACTTTCCCTAAGAATATCGAAGCATGTTTTAGCACTGCAATGTAAGTAAAAAGTGTGACATTCCTATATTAATCGATTAATTAGATTTTCGGGGATTACGATCAACCGTTTTTGTTGTAATTGCCGGTACAAAATGTTATTGTGCAGTTTATAACGTTGATTTTGGTTTGAGTTGTTTTTAATTTTAAATTTTGAATAATTTGAACTAAATTTGGGTCAGAATTTTGATAAGTAGGAATATCGTGTAACTCGAGTAATAATTGCGGACCTTGTATTCGTTCAATATAAGCCATAACTAATTTATATTGCTCATCGCGCGAATTTATTATTATCGGTGGGGAAATTTGGCTTAAAACATCTGCCGTACAGTTTTCGTTACCTTTACAATGTTGTATGGAAAATTATGATCTTGCAAAGCTAGGATCCATCTCTTTAGTTGGGCAGTTAAAAGTCTATAAGTTTTCAGAAAATTAAAGGCGTGATTATCGGTAATAATTCTTAAATTCGTGCCGTAAAAAATATATCTTGTCTTTTGTAAGCAATATACAATAGCGAGTAATTCCTTCTCTGTAGTAGTAAAACGTCATTCGGCCGGTTGTAATGCTCTTGAGAAAAAAATTTAAGCTCCATTTTCTCCTTGTGGATTAACTTGGTATAGGTGACCTCCTATAACAACATCAGAGGCATAAGTCTGTAAATAGAATGTTTTTTTTAGGATCTGGATGGTGTAAAATTTGAGTCTTGAGGAAATGATTTTTTATCTTTAAAAAAGTTTTATCGTCTGATGACGTCCAGTTAAATTTTACTTTTTTTGAAGTGAGCCTTATAAGTGCTTCTAATAAAAAATTTCGATCTCAAAATATGTTATTTATAATGATGAATGTAGTTGGTGAAATTCTGTATGCTATTTGGCCGATTAATTCTGAAGTTGTCAATGGGCACAGGGGTAATGTCATTCTCGTGGGCTGAGACACCTTCTGTGCTTTCTAGTTTTTTGATATTATGTCGTGGGCGCTGGAAATGAAGTATTTCGATCCTGAGAACGTACCCTTTCGGCCACGGAGTGAAAAACATTTATTTGTTCACGAGTCGTGTAATTTTGATGTCTCGGTTCTGTATTGTATCCAATTTCTGGTTTAGCATTTGCGGAATTGTCTCTATTTTAATATGAGGGTGCTCGTAATTGGTATTAAGGTTGATTGTAAATTTGGTACTGTCCTGGATTGTTTCGTAAATGGTTGGTTATATGATTTGATGGTCGGAAGTTTTAATGATTTAATGAAGCAGGTCTTCTATTATTTTGGAAATGGTATGATGGTATGAATTGGAAGTGTCCTCACTTGGACCTGTACGTTGGTCTCGAAATTGTGGTGGATTTCATTTAATTATGGTTGATGTCGGATGTTGTTCTCTTCGACTTTTGATCTGGGCATCTTTAATGTCTTCCCTCTGTAACAGTAGCTCGATCTCTTGTACAGTGTTAATGTTCTGAACCCGTCTAGGGTCCTCTATTATCTCTTCGAAATGTTCGACTAAACAATTTATAATTTCGTCCTCGGCCATTGGTGGTTGTATGGACTGTAGGATAATGACACGTTCTATGAAGTATTCAGCCCTACTTAAACTCCCGTTTGATCTATATTTCTCAACCTCGAGACGCTGTCTGATCCCTCGTTGAACTCCAATATTTCCGTTCAAACGCTTCTTGGAAGACGTCCCATGTACATATGCTTCCTTTAATTAACATGAACCATCTGGAAGCATGTGATTCCAAACATGATACTTTGGTGTCGAGTAAACTCGTGGTATTATTGGAAATTAGGTTTGACCCGAGCCTGCGTTCGTAATATTTCCGAATTCGCCTAAGATACTCCATAGGGTTATACTCCCGGCTGTGAAATTTAGGTAATGTCGTATATTTAATTCCCATATTTGCTCCATTACAAGAAACTTGTATTATTTGAGGACTTCGGTTTCCATTAGTTGTTACGTTCTCTTTTAGGCTATACAGTTTCTTTTCATATTCGTCGATTCGTGTATTTAATTTTCCAATTTGGTTATTTGTTTGCCTTGTTTTCTTTTCTACTATGTTTTCAACGTCGGACCGTATTGTTTCACCTTCTGTTACGACCATAATTTGGCTTTCTGTCCGTAGGGCTTCATTTTGAATGGTAATCTAGGAATACATCTTTTCCGTTTGCCTTCGAATCTCATCAACATGACGTCTAATATTGACATCGGTTTCAAATTCTGCTCTGAACTTGGTGTCCTCGTATCATCCGATCGACTTACCATTGCAATTTCTGATGTTACCGGTATGTCGCCTACCTCTGAATCGGGTCTCTCTATCTCTTCTTCCTAACTATCGCCCTTCCCTATCCACGTCTTCCAGCCGGCGGGTATTTACTAGTGGTACCTGCGACCCTTCCATCGTGTCGGTCCCTTCTTTCAAGTTCACGTCTTCTGTTCGGAGGGACGAATGTGCATTTGGTAATCCTTTAGATCCACGAGCCTTCTGAGTCAGAATACTCTTAGGTTTTAAATTGTAGCTGCTTTCTTGGTTAATTTTGTTTAGCTTAGACATTTTAGATATTTTTTATTTAATCTACTGAATAATATGTGTAAATAAATAATACGCTTATTTTTTTAAAATTAATCATAAGGAGTTATTTAAGTCGACTTGGGAAAAGCCGTGACGATCGGGCGCCAAATTACAACCTAACCCAGCACTGCCTAATATAATATACCTATTTCCCTCTCTCTTCGGTTAATTTGTTTCACTTACGGAGCTAAATTATCAAAAACAAACACAAATATATAACAGTAATAATTTTTTATTACTTGGTATATGCCTTATCTAACTCATATAAGGTAAATAAATTCAATGGACGAATCCTATTACTTTAAATGAGCAATTCTTGGATCTTTGTATCTTTGTATCTGACGCGGATCTCGAAAACGGCTCTAACGAATTCAAAGAAATGTTGTATGTATGTGTAGTTTTGATTTTTAAGTACACAAATATAGTTGTATTTCGTGTAAAAACGCAATTTTTTGAGAAAATACCCATGAGATTGAGTATTATCCAAAATCTGCTGTTCATTGGATAGTTTTTAATTACTGTTAAAAAAACAAGCTAATTTATACTGTTTTAGCACGTTAGAATTATAATAAATTGGGCCTGATTTAACAATTTATTATGTCAAAAAAAAAAGTAAACTTGGCAAAAATGTATAAATTCTAATAGTCAATTCTGTAATATAGGCCTGGCTCATTTCTGAAACATAGTATTGAGGTTATGTTTACTACTGTATATTTAGGCCTGGTTTCAAAACTTTAGTTGACAGAAGATAGTGTAGAACTAGGACTAAAATCATAATGAAAGCCTCTCACGTTTCTAAAGCATGTATTTGAGGTTATAATTAATCTTGTAATTAATGTTAATATATTTAAGTCTGGTTTCGTAATTTTACAAACCAATGTACAAACGAGCCAAAGATTAACGAGATTCTTTAGCGAATTTTAAAACTGCGAGCGAAGCGAAGCAGCCATCTGAGGCCAAAGGCCGAGGCGGGGTTGGGACGCAAAGCGTCCAGGGGCGGGAGCCCCTAGTAAAAATAAAACGAGAGATGAATTCTTTTAATTAACAAGTATAGATATTATTTGCAAAATTAATTCAGGTTATTTCTACAGAAAAGTATACGATATAAGTTTATTGATCGTTGAATAGGTATTGTTCATTTGTTATGCAAAAACACAAGTATACTTACTTAATCTCGGTGGGTCAGTGTCGTCTTTTTCCAAGTTTAAATTGAAATCCACATGAAAAAAATGTTATAATACATATTTTAAAGAACAAAGAGATGAATTAAATAGTAAACTAGTTATTATTAGTGTTAAAATTTGTATGGTGTAATTGTAGGTCAGTGCAATTATGAAATATAGGGAACACTTAGTTCACAGTTCTTATCACAATTAAAATTGATTCAATATGAAATAATGTTCGATGTACTCTTGTTTATATTGATAGTTTATGTAGTTTCACCACTACTATGTAAAACGCAAAATTAGCCTATGAATAAGTGGAATGATCTCACCAATGGTATCTAATCTTCTTTGTAGTTTTATATTGGATTTCCGCAATATTTGATCGTATCTTTATTTTATTAGTTCTTCTTCTAGTCCTGCTGGCTTGATTGGAGGATTAGTTCGTTATTAAAATGGACTAATTTGTTAAATTATGGCTGCACTAACCACTTGGTATCTGCTCCCTTGGCAGTTTTTTACAAGTATGCCAATTTATTTCACTATTGGTACACTCCGGAACTTTACACAATTGCCGACTGGATATAAACCTCGGGGAGGTTGTGTTTGTAAGTGTTATGAATGGATTAGTTAAAATGTTGTCTCTTTTTGAGTATTAAATTATTTTTTGAAAAGTACAATCATTTAAAGCGAAATCAATAGATATTTTATAGTGGAAATTAATAGATAAATTTGAATAAAATACTTAAGTAACTCCATATTACTGGTATACCTTTATAATCTATTTTTTTAATGTTTATAACTTTAAGAAACTAACGAATCTTATTTCGTAATCCGTGCAAATTTACGGCCCATTTACAGGCGGTCATTCTGTCGTGGGTGTGGCTACCCCATATGGAACAATATGTCTTCCGTGTTTTGCTGTGCGTGGTTTTAACTTGGTTTTGCAATTTTCCTGCCTTAACGGCATATATTTAATATTAAGTGAAAATGTTTGTTTTTTATAGGCTACATCATTGCTCTCTAAAATTTGTGGTTCTCGCGTACTCTGAGTTTTTCTGACGGGTTCCGTTTGAATTAGTCATGCGCTAGGCAAAAGCTCTGACTTTCAAATGTAGTTAGTGAATAATTTAGTACGGTATTGAATTAAGGTGATAATTATCCTGGATTGATCGATTAGTTTTGCTTAATTTTGATAGAGGAAGTTATAGGTCAAAAATATCGGGAAGTAATAATTTTAATTAGTTTCTTTCAATCTCGAAAACCGTTTTTTTTAACAATTCGACTATTTTCCTGGGAGTTTACATATTTTCCGCTAGTTGTCGTTTGCTTACCTTGGCCCCCCTTTTGAAATTACATTCTCGTAGATCTCTCTCTCCAATTATTTCCTTAATGAAATTCTTTATTTATGTGTAATTAGTATTTAGTATATTTTGAATTGTTACATCTTACGAGGCCAACGGTCGGTATGCATACTCACGTCATAGGTTCAGCTGCGTGGTCGATTTATTATTATTATAATCTAAATATATATTAAAATATTAAATGCATTTCAAATTGATAAATTGTAACAATATATAAACTACTAATTGTCACTATTCATTCATTTCTATAACAACAGTGTTTTTGATTGTTGAAATTCAGTCAAGAGCGAACATGCACACAGTTGATGTCTTTCTTCCAACCACTGTAACATTGAAAGAAGTCCAGCTGAAAACTTAATACTAACAACGTATAGGCCAGGGCTCTACGCACATTCGATGATGTTCGTGACTGCCCAACACTCACCAACACCATACAACACCTTCTAACCGAAGTGTCTAGTACAAGTCCTGTAAATCGAATAGTACTATGACTAGCTCCAGATTAAATTCTGGCTAGATCGTACTAAGCGTGTGGTTTTTGCCATTTGGATAACACATTTGGTAAACCTTTTCTTTTCGCGTTCTTTTTAAATATACTACATTTCCTTACACTCCGTGCTTCATTAACTGAATCGTATGTTCGTGGATGTCCCCTATAAACAACAACGTACGAACCTTTGCTTTGCGCGGTTTACCCGCACGCGAACCATGGTTTTGCTCGTTTCAACCACGGGCGATGAACTGCTTTGTTTATAAGTTAAACAAATAAAAAACAACTCAATTCTAACCCCCCCCCCAGCCATCTAAACGCCTTCTTACAACTACGACGACATTTGTAATTTCGTCTATCTGTCGGACAAAATTATAATAATATAAAAAAAAATATTCAACTGTCACAATTTAAACAGAAAACTCAATAAAATTTTTACTAATTTAAATTAAAAGTTTTAACTAAAAATAAACATTTTCAGTGAGAATTTTCCATATATTGATGAGTTTTCTAAGTGACTCATTCGACTTCGTTAGCCAAAACATCAAAAACCCGGAAGCACATCTGTTAAATTTTCCTATCGGACTACTGGAAATAATTTTTTTTTAAAGGTTTTTCGTACAAGAATGTAACTTTTTGGGGTTTCAAGTAAAAAAACCAATAAAATGCACAATATTCAGCACATTTTGTGTTTTAAACGTCATTATACCTCCCTGGTTCCACAAAATTAATCAAAACGTAAAATAACATACAATAAGTTGGTTTAAATCCACGAGGGGGTTTTACAGTATTGAAGCTTGTCTTGCGAGGCCGACGGTCGTGATGCATACTCACGTCATAGGTACAGCTGCTGCGTGGTCGACTTATTATTATAATAATGAAAATATTTATTAAAATATTACATGTATTTAAATCTGATAAATTGTAACAATAGATAAACTAATAATTGCCACTATTTATCTATTTCTATAACAACAGTGTTTTTGATTGTTGAAATTCAGTCAAGGGTGACCATTCACACAGCTCATTTCTTTCTTCCAACCAATGTAACATTACAGTAAAAGAAGGCCAGCGGAAAACTTAACACTAACAACGTAAGGCCCACGCACACCCCTGTTAGTATGAGGACCTCTCTCTTCCATCATCTGTTAAATAACATGAAAGCGAGGACTTACTAACTCTGTACGGTCAGGCAGGGTCTTTTTATATATTTAATATTTGTCGGTTAAATTTTTGTAATGTATGTATTTAATTGGTTTTCCACAAGACCTCGCTTGTGTCGTTAATGGTTTATGCCAGGGCATCAGTTCCACCAATTTAAAAACTTACAACACACAAACACACACACACAAATCCCCTCACCCCCCACACACACACCCACACACCCCCCACACACACCCACTGTTTAAGCCAATAGATAAGACGTTGATTTAACTGTCTTTGAATTAGTTGTTGATGGAGAATTTCTACTCCACTAAGGTGTTTGGTAAAAATAGACAGTGTATCATCAATTTTGATGGTTTCGTTAGATTTCTGAAGACCCGCCGAATTAGGGTTGGGAGATGAGGAATAACTAAGTAGTTGAGAAATTCTCATAGTTGAATGTTGCCCCTGATGAAATTTTGATCTTGATTTTTTGCCGATGCATGAAAGGATGTGACAGTGGCAAGTGGGGTTGTAGAAATGAATCGTTAAAGTGCTCTGTAAATGCCGGAAGTGCAAGTTCAATTGCAATAACGGAGTTACAATATTAATTCAAAAAGAAGGTGACGACAACGACATGGAAGGTCTACCAATCTCTTTGGACGACGAGACGTCTATAGTGTTGATTAAAATGAATGAGCCCCGACCCTTCCGCATCAAAAACCAAAAATGTTGCCTCGAATGCAAAATGTTTTAAATTTTGAATTACTACCAGTCAATGTATATCATTTTGTTATATGACTCGTAATAACATCTCTATATAGGATGGAGAAAAGTCTGGAAACGGTTTAATATTTCGTATATAAAGAAAATTTGAAGTTAGATGTGATTGAGAAACCTACTATATGTAAAAATACTATTTTATTAAGATTTTAATAAATTTATCCGCCATCTTGGATCCGCCATTTTGAATGTAACTTTGATTTTTTAAATGGGTGGTCTTGTGATACATCATTTCGATGTAAAATTTCAAGAGAAAACCAACTGTAAAATTTGCACATCCATATCTTCAACCGATTAAAAATGATGGCAAAAAACAGCGAAATCGTGTTTTCTGATTTTGCCCCATTTTTTAGTACTATTTCTTTTATATTAATTATTCTTCTTTTTTGATTCAGAATCTTTTTGGATTCGTAAAAAGTTACAAAATTAATGTAGTTATTTTTTTAGAAATATATAAAGATGATGTCCTATAAATATGACAGTGGTAGAAAATGGGTTAATAACAGTTTTCTTCCGTATTAACTCTTTCACAATTAGTCCAAAAACTCTATCAGGAAACAAGAAAGAGTACTATCAGAAAAAAGTTACAAAATTAATATCACACTGATTTAAACAAAAACCCGAACCACAAAACAAGGAACAAAAACAATAACTAAGCAACTAATTGTAAGTTATGTTATGTAAGGAGTAGTGTTAAAACCCTCTGAGGATGATGACCATGTCATCGAAATGTACATAAGGGTAACGTATTAAACATAACTTACAATT
>JAGFPH010016622.1:0-19014 GCA_018207615.1 Philaenus spumarius
CAAGTAGTAATGTAATTACAATACATTATGTATTATGATTTATACATGTTATTATTTAGAAGAACCTGCACGTACACAGTAGAGCCAACATGATTACACTTGTAACTCTTAATTACAGTACGGTACATAATTAAAAGTTCACTTTTACATTATAGTTATCACACACGAAAAATAAAAAAAATACTGTACAGTAAACTACTGTATGTACGACACATTGTTCTAATGATTATTTATTGCTAGCGCTAATGCAGCTTATTAGCGTGACTTACTGACAGCCAGTCTGCTATGAGGGCGTGTGAGAGCAGGTATTTAGAAGTGTTTAAAAAGAGATAATAATGTCAAACTGCGATGAAGTTTTTTGTGAAATTTTTAATGACGCAATAATTGGAATTTGCGAAAACGAAAACAAAATTTTTGCAGGGGCTGCCTCGGAACGCGTTCGGATTTTTGACGTTTCGGATTATTGACGTTCGGATTATCGACGCTCTACTGTAATAATATAGATTATTATTTGAAAATATACAATTAATTATAACAAAATACTACGAGATGCTCTTCTCTTTCAGTTATTGTTTTCTCACTTTAAAATAGGATTTATACAACTTTTATAAATTAACAAAATGATTTACAAACGCAATAAAAAACAAATATTAAATATACTTTATTATGAAAACTAATGAATAAAAACGTGAATCCAGAATAAATAAATAGAATAGCATGATCGGACCAATGGAGCGTTTGTGGCAGGACCTTTTAGTTTCGAGCACAATTTTATTGTCATTAATCAACTACCTTAAAAACCAAAACGGGTTTTTGGAGACAAAACATGTTTAAACAACAATTTTAGTAACGGTAATTTCCTACAACTTTTCCGCTGACGAAACATCGTTACTTGAAAAATTAAAAATTCTTCGCTTACTGAAAATTTTATGTCAGATGATTCCTGAACTAAAGTTTGCATTTTACTTTTTCAATGTGTACAATTACGTAAAAATATATTTCAGGTAGAAAATGAGATGGGTAGAATCCCACATCTTTCCTCTAAAAAACTGTTTTTTAAAAATTAAAGATAACTCAACCCATAAGTCACCTACGGCTAAGGAGAGCATACCAGTTTACGCCTCGACAAAACTATTTCGTCTCTGGAAAGTTGACACTAGGGGCGGGCATGTAATGTACAGTCCCAATAAAGAAGGTACAGTCCGCGCGGCGATGCTGCTGGCAGTACCTGTTGGCCTCGAGACAAACTAGGCATTTTCGACTATTGAAAAGTTTTCCCTCTGATAACATGGGGGTTTCGCTTCTTATAGTGTTGTTCCTTCAATGAATGCGGTCACACCATCGCACAACAACCATTTTTTTACTGTGACGAATATATTCGTCCTTTTTCATTTTTTTGGGAAGACATGGGACGTTTTTTCTTTTAGAATTTAGTTAGAGTGCCACAAGCACCTGTATCCTTATCAAATAGCCAATCATAAAGTTCAGGGCTCGAGTACCAGTTATCCATAAAAATAACATGGTTTTTACCCAAATAAGGCTGCATTAGTGTTTTTACATTTTTTGAAGATAACCCTGAATCCTTTTCATCCAAATCAATGTTGGTGCCCTTCCCGGTGTATAAAATAAAATCTAAAATCATGCCTGTGAGGCAGTCGCACAGAACTGTTGGAAAGACAGTCTTTCTTTCCCTAACATAAGACTTTCGTCAATCATGAGATTTTGGTACGGAATGAGAATTGAAGAACATTTTTTTTAGTTTCTATGACAGTTCTTATTTAATAAAGTTTATCACCACCATTGCAATTCATATTATCATCAAAATGGAGCATTCGTCTTAAAATAAGGTACCTATCTTGGCTAAAGATCTTTGGAAAAATGGGTGTTTGTAAGAGAGGATCAGTACTCCAATATTGTTTTATATTATTTTTTTTTGCAATGGGCCATAAGTAGTGTTGTGGCAAAGAAAGTATACATTTCATCTGTATTCGTTGGAACCCATTTGTTCAATTTAGAAAATTCACTCAATACATCCTTGGAACATTGCAAAAAATATAACAAAAACTATGTTATCCACGTTATAACAAAAACTATATAATTACACTAAAAAATAAATAACAAATAAAACTACAGCAACAAAACAATGACAACAGAACCGTTTGTTTACAACTATGAACACAACGACAGACTGACCGTGTGAAGCTAAAACAGCGCATAAAATTGGTGCGTTATTTTACCTAGTTCCCGCTAGGACCCACCAATCCCCTTACTACCTCAAGTATGCCTACTACAAGCTAATATATTACAAAATAGAATATTTCAATATTATTGCATTTAATACTAACAGCTTAGGCCAACTTTTAAATTAAGTGTGTTACAATACAGTTAAATAACTTTATTATACTGACAGAGAGAAAATGTTTTATTATTTTTAAAAAACTTTTGCAGAATTGTGTTAAAATAAAGAAGTAAAATGTCAAAACCAAATAAGTAAGTGAAAATCCAAAAGAAAATTCATTAAATATAAAGTTTTTACCCTAGATAATGATTTTTTTTTTTAGAGTTTTTAAGCATTTATAGAGTACGTGCTCAAAAACGGAAATTTCCGTGCTTACTCATTTGGGAACACACGGAAATTTTCGTGCTCACTCATTTGGGATCAAAATGATCACTCGCCAAAGGGTTAAAAGAACCTGAAGAACTGAAGGTCTTTCTCTAGTACGTGTGCTCATGTGTCATTTAAAGGTACCCAACTGAGCACAAGTGTATAAACACTCCTTACACTTAAAGGTCTTTCTCCAGTATGTGTACTTATGTGTCGTTTAAGGGAACTAAATTTCTAAACATATTCTGGAATTTACATTTCAATCATCGACGAAATGAAGATCCTGTCCCTAAAGGCTTCCTCATTGAGCCTATCCTGGTACACATGAAAAAAATGAGCAGGCCTTTTTACACACCTGGAAAACATATTTCTATGGATGAAAGTACAATTTCCTTCAAAGGTCGTGCAAGTTTCCATGTTTACCAGGGGTGCCCACAGGGGGGGGGGGTCATGACGCAGGCTGCGTCATTGGGATTTTGGGGGGGGGGGGGGGGGGGGTTCGAAAAATGTTGAGGAAACACACAAATTAGAAGCAGAGTACGTCAAATTAAAATGTATAGTCTGTAGTGGAGAGTAAAAGAGCAGTCACTATTTAACTTTCACTTGTACCATCGACCATAGAATAAAATAGACTGGACATTGCCCATACCTACCTGTACAGTTTGAAAAGTGTGCCTAAGTCCGCCATCTCGGAAACGTCTAGAAAGCCGAAACGGCTCGGAGATGACGCTAAAATTGTGATGTGCGTGTTTAAAATACAATGTTGTTTTAAACACTTACAACACTCTGATTCCTTTGAATTTTTACACACTCACATAATATTAGTGTAGGATGATAATGGCATAAAAATTATTAATTATAAAACATCTTTAAAGGTATAAATAAATTACCAAAGCTAGGACTTAATATGGAACTTTAAATTGTGACATGAAAAAGTTGTTCTGTGGGGAACTTTTTTGTTTTTTGGTAAGAAACGAGGAGTAAGCGTAAAGGTTTGAGCCAATAAGTTAAATTTTATGCAACACGTTTTTTCAATAAATTAACTCAAGTAGTTTAGTTTTTACAGCAAGTTAAAGATACGATTAAGTGCGCGCCAAAATCTCGCTCAATTCGCACGGCGCACACCGACCATATTGTTATAGTACTCGCACACGATTTATTGTCTCTAAGGTTTTGTTAGTTACTTACATAGCTTTAGTAATACATTTTAGCTGCTTTTCCCCGTTAATACAAAAATGTATTGTCATTAACAACCCAAAGATTAAATGATTTAGAATGTTGTATGGTACTAATGATTTATTTTAAATCTAAACATTGTCTATCATATAATCAACATGGCTTAGGAAACTATATAAAATGATATTTAAGTGTATTAACATTACGTTATTATACTGTGTAGAAATCAATAAATAATAGGGTACCTTTTCATAATATAAAAAGTTACGGTAATAACGAAAAACGAAGTATGTAACATGTAACAAACAATGACAACATCAACATGGCTTGGCAAACTATATATCATGACAATTATTAAGCCATGTATTAATATTACTTCACATGGGCGGATCCAGCCAGTTTTCAAGGAGGGGGCTGTCTCCTATCAGGGGGGGGGTTAAGAATAATTTTTTGGAGTACAGTGCTTGAAAACAGGGGTGCCCACAGCATGGTTTGATGGCGCAACTTGCACCATCAGAATTTTTGGGGGAATCAATTTTTGGGGTGTTTTTCACAGTTTGGGGGGGGGGGGAATTTTCATATGTTCCTGATTAAAATCAATATAAAATATGAAGATTTGACGATTCCCCCCAAGAAACTAGGAGATAATCTGTTGTTTCTATGTCTTAAAAATCTCCAATTAATCGTGTAAAAGTGCCGTATTATTGACAGTCAGGCAATTCGACTACTACTGCTTGTAGTGCAGTGTAGAGACGAGCCGGTAGAGGGTGCCGCGTGTGGTGTAAACAAAGTATAAACATATTATAGACATTTACAGCATTGAGAGCCTGCCAAGGTCATTCTGCAAACAACTGCCCTCCCCCTCACAACAGTCCCAAAACCATGGTGTCAAACGGTGTAAGTAGATAAGGGGTGCTACTCAAAAAGACGAGTTTTGGATGGGTTCAGCGCATTTCATCAGATGACGTCACGGCTCGAATTAAAAATGCAGCATTTCATCCAAACTGAGTTTGCGCATAAATCATCAACAAATGTCTTAAAAAGTGTATATTTTTGGTTTCTGTATGGAACGTGCTTTCCAACAGTATGAGTTTAACTATACAAATTTGAAATTTACCATACCGAATTACCTTCATTTTATGCTCTTTAGATTCGTGATTTCGAAAATGAAGTGAAATAAATAGTAAAAAAACTTTCCCACTACACATAAATATAGTGTAGAAAAAGTTATTACTAAAAATAATTTGCATATTATTAGAAATATTCATCTAAATTCAAATAGGGTTAAAGATTGACTATTTTCTAACTTCAATATCAAATTTACATCGTTACTAGTAGTTCTGTGAACAGTAGACCTCGCTCGTTGAAATAACAAATGTGGTTTTGAGCTTAGGGTAAAAATAGTGTGCCAGTAAGGAAGTAAGCACAAGGTTTAGCCAGTGAAACATTATTTACAATTCCCGCGATTCCGGGATTTCTAGTTCTCGTTTTTATTTCTTTTCTTGAGCTTTAACTGCTAAAGATTTTCTTTTAGAGGCATTGTGTTTTATTTAGGTTAATAATGTATAAAATAGCTAAAAATATCGCGTTATAGAGGGACAACATACAATTAAATATTTACATACTTAAATAACTCAAACTTAACAATGTATCATAAGTTAACTTAAGTTCCATATCATATTCCAATATTAGAAATAATTAAAACAAACGATGTTAATACGACGTGATAGTGATCTCAACCCATACACCAACTACCAACACTTCCCACGGTGTCCTACGGTCATTTTTTGTATGTACTTTATCGCCGCGAGGTTTCATTTGTTTCATCTCATTTTGTAATTCAAGTAAAGCTAAGTCAAATACTTTTATGAAATTTACAATCATAATTTACAGGTATACAGTTCAATTCTTTGATTTATCCTCTACACTTTCTTATAATAATATGTCATTTTTGGGCAAATTATATATTCCTAAATTACTATTCAAAACAGGCCTAGTTTTGTTAGCAGTCTTGTAGTAGGAACATAAAAACTGGTGTTTTCAAAATAATAAATTTGAAATTGATAAATATTTTTATACAATTCTATTTAGAACTAAATTACGAAACTTTTTTACTTTTATGAAACAAATTACAATAATTTTTACTACTTTTTATGTAGGCCTAAAGTTAAAACATTTTCCTTTCATTACTGAACGTGATTGTTTCTTGAGCTAATAACTTTCTTAATTTTACTTCAATAATTTTTTTACTGGCATATATGAATTCTTTAAACCTTTATCTACTAAAAGCTATGGAACACTTTTGAATTGGTTTAGAATAAACGTATAAAAACATGGTTGAAATACAAAAACTTGGACGATTTTTAACAAATTCGAAGTTTACGGCCATTTTGTGAGCTTACCGTTAGAGATACGGAAAAAAACAAGAACACAATTTTGTTTAAAATTTAATTTGCTTTTAGCAAAATGTTAATAGTTTTTAAATTCGACTTACGGCTAAGCCACAAACTGGCTTTGAAAAAAAGCTTACCCTCTGAGAAACGGTCCGGCCGCCATTTTTATTTACGGAAAAAAACCGTATATATACATGGCTCGGCCTAGGAATAAGGAACATTCATGCAAAATATCGTTTGGCCGTAATTGTGAGACAGACACACAGACGAAATGCCGAACGGTCGAGTTGAAACGGAGACCTCGCTTACGCTCGGTCAATAAACTACGTTTATTTAGCTTTAGAACGATAACAAATTCATAATTTTTAAATGAGCGGAAGTGAGTGAACAAGTTTGTCTTATCGTCTAATCAAAGAAAAAAACTTCTGTTCAAATCATAAAAAAATCCATTGAAAGTAGTATTACTATTCACTTTTTTTAAACTAATTTTTAATACTAAACAGTTTTATTCACTTATGTATTGCTTGTTTCTTTTTGGATGGAAATCACTTTCTTTATTATTTATTTATTTTACATATTGTGTAGTTTTGTCCTACATTGTTTTGAACATTGTTGGTCTTATATTCATTTTTTGACCCTTGAGTCCAAAAAAGTGATTTTTACAAAATGTCTGTCTGTACGTATACAAAGCTAGAGAGAAAACTATTCGATCGATTTCAAACAAATTCGCACCAGACATGTCAAGTAGGTCTGTATAGATGCACGAAAAACAAGTTTGAACAATTTTGAAAAACAACCCCTTTTTTGGCCTAAAAACCCACAAAAAATCAGTTAGGGTATTTTTTTTAATAAAAAAACGGCTCTAACAATTTTGATCAAATTTGGCTTATTTGCAGCTCTTAATGTACCCTACCACATACAGAAAACCGTATCTTTCTAAAAATTCTTGTTTAGCTAATAATAATAATAACTGATTTTTAGGGGTTTTTTGGCCAAAAAGTGTGTTGTTTTTCAACATTTTTCAAAACCTTTTTTCGTGCATCTATACAGGCCTAATGACGTGTTTGGTGCAAATTTGTTCGAAATCGATCTAATAGTTTTTATCTCTAGCTAATAATAATAATATTTATTAGTTAATATCCTAGTTTAAATTCACCTCTCCTACCCCTCTTACAAAAATGAAGTCACTGTGAATCTGTTTAATAATTTAAATGAGAAAGTATGTGAAAGTTTCAGGTACCGTTTATTTGAAATGTGTTTTTTTTTATTATAACCTTTCTGTTGTATATTTTAACCCTAATGTGAGTACAATTTCTGTAAGTTGCTCTATTTTTCTGTCATGGTTTTAATGGTTTCAAATTGTCTAGTTCCCGTGCTATTGTGGTTTTCCGCGATTCTTAAGTATTTTTTGGTGATTTAGGTTTTTTTTGAAAAAGTTGTTAAATTTTCCTTAGATTCTTTGGTCTAGTGTTCTATTCTCCATTGTTATTATATGTTCGCAAATTGCAGGTCTTAAACCCTGTATTACATGTGCTATTATTTGGTTGTCTTCAACGTTACGGTATGTAATTAATAGATTGATTTGTCATTTGACTGTCCATCCGTAAGCTCTTTGAAGGCACTTCTTATCTGGATGTAAAAGTATGTGTATCTTCAGATGGTAAGCCGTGATATTGGGAGGGTTGAACTGATGGTATTTTCTCTTTCCTCCCCATTTCAGTGTTTGTTTTCGTTTTTTATTTTATTTGGGTGTTGTCTTGCTTCTTCGTAGATGTGTTCATTTTTTCCTTTGATTGGACCATTTGAAATTTTGAAAGATCACATTTGAAAATTTTTGTGACAACTCATGATTTCGTTTAGTGATATCTTGTTCGATGAAATTTGACCTGGTACGTCCGTTTTGACTTCCATTTGCTATCGGGTTAAAGTATGTTGTGATTGAAGGACTGGTGTGATCATAGCTCTGCGATCATCGCTGGAAGATAATCGCGGAGCGATGATCACCGTCAGACTGTTGTTATTGAAGCGATTATTCTACCAGTCGCCCGTTCATAACAAGACAACAATGCAAAGCAGGCGCCCACGATTATCACTCTGCGATTATCACACCAGTCACTCAATCACAACGAACCTTTACATCTAACGCGTCTGGCCTGTTAGATTTATTCCATTAAGTTCTTTTGAAATCTATTTGATATTATTAATTATTATTATTATTAGTTATTTTTTGTTATTTATTAAAAAATCTTAATTTAGGGCATTCGTGTTTACCCCAATACTTAGACTTTGTAACTACTTTTCAATGAATGTCTAATTTTATCAAAATAATATTAAAACAATTTTATTCTCACTTAATTTTGTGTTGCATGAAATATCATTTATTTGTATTATGTTTTTGTATTCTTCCAAATCGGTTAAGTACCTACGACTGGTCTTCAAAATGTATTGTAGTTTTTATTGTTATTTTCTTACAACATTTTCTTAATTATTATCAATGAATGTAAATTTATTTTTGTATTTTTCAACTATATATTACTTTTTTTATTAAATTCGAATAGCTAGTTTAATAATTTAACATGTTACATTACATACGATTACCACCACTAACAAGGATTTCTTTTTCACCAAGCATTAGAGGTTAAAGAACTTATTTAATTTTATGATGTCTTCTGCTACTTTCAAAAGTAGTAATGTGTTGTTTTTGTTAATAAATCTTACTGAATTTGTGTATTTTTATTATTTTATAAATTACATAGAGCCTCCTTTTTTCCATAAACATTTTTTTATGAAAAACTTGAATAAGTTAATGGATTTAACTGTAAACTTTAAGTTACCTAATGGGTTGTTTTCAGACAACAAAATTACACTTTTAAGAAAAAAAAAACAAAACAATTATGCGTAATTATGTTTTTTTTTCTTTTGCTAAAATGGAATAAAATTTTGAATAGGAATTAAGGATTAATATGCTTTACCCAAAATAAAGTTTTATTGTAACAAATTGTAGTGAATAAATCATAGAATTGAACTGTATACTTGAACATTTTAAATAGATTTATTCTAAAAACTTATTTCACTAAATTACAACACTAAACAAAATTCTCACAAACGTATAGTATACAGGGTGGAACAAAGTTAGTGTTAAAAACTTCGGGAAATGGTTCTATGGGTAAAAATAAATAGAAAATCAAGAATAATATTTTTTCGAAAAACACTTCATTTTCCAAATATCCGTCATTTTGTTTCTTTTACTAAATAATTCATATTGTAATATATGTGAGTTTCAGGGTTTTTAAACATTAAAATAAGAGTATAACGTAAAAGGGGTCGTAAGGTAAAGTTTGGACATTTAGCCTAATTTAAAAGATTAAGTATTTCATGAAAATTAATAAACATAGAAATTCAAAGGGAAATGCAGACATTAATTAATAATTCAAAATAAATCTTACATAATATTAACTTCATATTTAAATTCAGTTTTGTTTAAACTATTAAATTGTGTTTCATGATGTGTCAAAATACGAAAAACATTTAAACGGTATTGGAGGGTTTGAAGCTATGGTCCACTAAGTTTCTAGCCAGTGATGAATGAATTACAGACTATCTCAGACATTGAAAAGAACTTAACTTGCTATGTTATGTTGGTAGCATGTGTGATGTATCTGTGTGCAGAGATAAAAATTTGTCCTGAGATGTTGGTACTTAGCGTAACTACAAGAAATGAGACATATTTGCAGTCCCCTGGAGTTAGGATCACGTGATGTTGCATCATAAAGGAAGGATGCTAACAAAGAACTTGCTCCTTCCTCACTTACATAAAGGATCTAGTGCAGATCAGACCTGTCTACAGTCGCTCCGGCGAAATGGTTTTATTAAGTGCTTTTTGCGGTAGTTAGAGTTATAACACCGTCAAAATATGTTTTAGCAAGAGTAGAGACAGTGGTTGTTATCATATGATAAACAAATACGAAGTTTATTCATAATTTGCTTTAAAATTTGACTTAGAAAATCGGAGTGAAAGCATGGCGTTCTTTATACGTTCTATATAAAGAATTGAATAGTGAGTGTTTAACAAACTAAATTCAAAGTGGCTAGAGTGCGACAAATAAACAATTATGGGGCTTTTCTAACTTCAATTCATAATTTTTCTGTGTTGTAAGTTTTCTTTTATAAATTCATAAATTTTTCTTAAGTGCACTATAAAACGAAATACGTAAGTAGCAAGAAATAATTTTCATTAAGTCTGCATTGAATATTTTATTAATATAATTTGTTGTAGCTTTAAGATAATGTGTTTAATCATTAATGTGAATGTTTGAGTGTACGACTGTGATAACTAGAATGACTTGCCAAATTGAGTTTGAATATCTTTTGTATGTGTTCTTTTTAATCTAAAATGACAAATTAAAATATTAATGCCAGCTACTATGATTTCTTAATTTGAGTTTTCTCCTTTCCAGAAGTACTTTATGGTAAAATGAACCTTGTTATAATTATAAATTCAATTTCAGTTTCTTTATAAGTGAATCAAAATGGCGACAGTTGAGGTCGTGGATGGTACGTTTTGGAGGTATGCACTCTGTGGTGAAACATAGATGGCGTATTTCTGGGATGATCGGTCCTGCGCAGGTCAACTGTACGCACAGATACAATAGATTAATGTGTAACAGATATTTAATGATCAACTGTTGCAGTCACAGATATGATCATAATATGACCTAACTTCAGTTTTGGGGTTATGTTTGTTTGTTTTCATTGGGAATAAGGTGTTATAACATTTAAAGATTTGAATTTAATTAAATAATTTGAGTAAATGGATTGAAGATAGGATATAATAAATAATTGTTACACAGTAAAGGTATTTTTTTTTTTTATTAAAAATAACTTAGAAATATTTTTGTCAAAAATTAATCTTTATTTTTATTTTTTTTTATTTTATATTAATAAATTGTTTGTAAACGGCTTGCATAGCGGCAGCACGTTACAATATCTAGATAACGGTTTAACTGATTGAGTTCAAACTTTGCATGAAGTTTAACCTAACAATGATCTATCTTAAGAAAAATATAAGCGATTATATTCAATCATGCGCTTTAAAATGGTGACTGTTTGAAAATGTCAGACCTAAATTACTCAAAAACCGTACATTTTAACAAAAAATGTCAAGGTTCTTTTTTTTAGCCCTTTTAATTTCCTATTTGATGATTTAACTTTCAAAACAATCGGATGAAGAATAATAGTTAAGTTAAAGATAATGACAGCAAATGCTTATAAACAATATTGTAGTATTTACTGTGTTGGTATAGGATGCCGGGTTGAATAAATCAATTATTACACGTAACTTAGCTTTATCCTTCATTCGATTGTTTTAACAGTTACACCAACCGATAGGGAATCAAAAGGGCTACAAAAAAGAGTATTGACATTTTTTGTTAAAATGTACGGGTTTTGAGTAATTTAGGTTTGAAATATTCAAACAGCCGCCATTTTGAAATGAATGATTGGATTTAATCGTTTATTTTTCTTAAAATAGATCATTGTTAGGTTAAACTTCATTCCAAGTTTGAACCCAATCGGTTAAACTGTTATCTAGATATTAATTATTTAGTAAAAGAAACAAAATGGTGGATATTTGGAAAATGACTGGTTTTATAAAAAATATTATTCTTGATTTTCTATGTATTTTGAACCATAAAACCATTTCCTGAAGTTTTTAACACTAACTTTGTTCCACTCTGTATAGTTCCAGCCAGACAGGAAAAGGTAGCGGCTAACGCGCATAGGGCGTTGAAAATGTACATATTTTACGGAAATATCCGAATAATTCGGAACGCTAAACCAGGTTTTCCCTTACATTAAACGAAAATATAGAACTTGAACTTCAAATCGATATAAACATTACTATACGAATACTGCATATAGATTTGTAATAGATACATCGATTGCAAAATGTGTTTTCTCATTTTTTGAAAACTGTCCAATGGCAAGGATTTACTGACAAATTTCATATCTAAGAAGGAACTATAAGAGTGACGAATCATTAGAAGATAGTGGTAGAAAGTTAAAATCTTGACAAATCCAGTGGTGTCCTTATCTTTTTCTCAAAACATGTCTGTCTAACGATTATGTGCCTTTAAAAAGTTTCGAGTTTGAGACATTTTCTTATGCTTTCTAGCGCGGCATCAATATTGATTTAGGCAACTACAATTTTACAACGACGATTACATATGTAAATATACTTTTTAGAAGAAATTTGTAAATACAAAAATTGAAGTTTAAAACATTTTCTTTCCAATGGTTTTTGTTTTATTGAGATTTGATAATATTTAGTGGGTGAAATATTCGATACAAGTTGTGTTGTCTTACACTACTCAGTTGAGCAGTCTGCCACTTAAACGATTAAACAAAAATATAATAACCCAAAGGGGAGGCTGCAGCCCCCACAGCCCCCCCCCCTGGATCCGCCAATGTTACTTCATTATACTGTATAAAAGTGAACAGATAAAGCCTCTTTATTGTAGGAAACAATAACGCATAATTATGAATTACAAAGTATATAACAAGTACAAATACAAAACTATAACTTTATCGATGTGTTTCTGTTACTTGGTAAATAAAAGTCTACTGGCCTAAGAAAGTGCCTACTTTTGTCAAGTGATTCGTGACATATAAATAAAGGAGTATTTCTTTTTTTTAAATAAAGAAAAACTTGAAAAATGTGCATAGTAAGTTTCGCAGAGCCAGTTCGAAGGCGGGTGAATGAGCACTGAACAGCCGCTGACGTTCGGGACCACAGAATTAAATAGACTGGTTATGCCATAACCCTGTACATTGGGGAATTGAATTTAGGTCGGCCATCTTCTGTGAGGGTAGAAACGTCGAACGTGCCTAGAGAGGTGAGACATTTTCAATGTGCCCTATTCATTTACACCGTGGTGTCAATTGCTGAAAATGCTCGAAAATCTTTGAAATTTTACAAACTTACAGTTTAATAGTGTGTGCGCTAATGGTGTGTTCACAATTTGAAAATAAAAACGATTTTTCACTTTGAAAATAGAATAAAGCACAAACTTTTTTATACTTTTTAATTCGTAACATCAAAATTGCGTTGCGAGAAATTTTTTTGTTTTTAGGGCAGGTGCGTCATGTAAGCGAGAGAAATGTAGCTGAAAAGCTACTTTTTCCGAAAAGAATTTTTTGAAAAATTAGCTATTGTAGTTTCTATCATACAACAGTTAGAACACGAGCTTCGTTTCGCAGGTAATGTGGCACGGGCTGCTGGCCGGCGGCTCACGACTTGCATCCGCCATTTTGTGTGAGTATTTGACTCTAAAACATGCCTCACTCTTGCGTTCGACTTGTCCAGTCTATTTAATTCTGTGGTCGCTGCTCGGAACTATGGTGCCATTTTGGTAACATCAAACTCTGCGCCCAGCGCGGTACACTCGCCGAAGCCCAGTCAATATTTTTTGTACAACTAGTTATTTGTTTTGTTCATTATTCACAACTATTATTGGAAAATTGTAATTATGTACTTTAAAAAATATATATTGTAAAATCATTTGTTCAGTAGAGTATTGTTAAGTTAATATAATATTTATCTAGTTTTGTGTGTAAATATTGTAAATAGTATACCTTGTGGTACTTAACCATTAAGTAAATTCATTCTTTAATCATTATCTCTTGTTTGTACCCTACAGGGTGTTACTGCGCACCTTTTCATATTGTATATTTAGTTAGTTGTTTGTTTATTGATCACAACTACCGGAAAATTGTAATCAGTCAATTTCCAAGATAATAATTAGTTTTTGTGGTCGGAAATAAATAAATTATTTTCAGTTTCAAATAGAAATTGTACCAGCAATTGTTCTATTTGTAGCTTTATTTTATTCTATTTGTACGGTAATAAAAGCGTGTTTCAATGGCAAATTGTTTTATTTTAACCTACTTTTTTGGGGGGGGGGTTATAAAAATTTATGTGGGGTTGCGTCATTAAACTAGGGGGGGGGGATGGGCACCCCTGATGTTTACAATCCAATGAAGCCCACCAAATTTGGGCTTAAGTTATTTGTGGTATCAGATAGTGACAATGGATATATATATGACTATATTCCTTATTTTGGCAGTGGAAGCATAATTCCAAACACCACTTTACTAAAGACAACTCAAATTGTAAAAGTTTTGACCGAATTAGTTGTTTTGAAATACCCTGAGACACCCACTACTGGCCTGCATGTGTATACTGACAGGTATTATAACTAGGGATGTTGCGATATTATCGATATTAGTAAATATCAATATTTTTGTTTCGATATTTCTGATATTATATCGATATTAGAGATTCGATATTATCGCAATATCGGAAGAATAATGTCAACATCGGATTTCGATATTTTTTCTATACTGTAGCAATTACATCTTTTTGTACAACAGAATTGCAACTCCTAAAAAATAAAAACACAAGGCACTTTACTTAACCTATACAATCACAGAATGTTTTTTAGTTTCTAAATGTATCTATGTTTGTATTTAACCTATCTTAATATGAACTTAGAACACGCTTGATCATAGCGTATCTTACCGTCTACAACATAAAGTAACTTATCGTCCTGAACATAGACTTACCTCCCGCTAGTATTTGAGTTTGAAGTGCAGTTTCAGAATATAAGCAAAAGCAAAATTTAACATAACCTCTGGTAAGCTAACAATTACCAATATATTTGAACTTAAACTGTAATGTTTACAGTGTTCTTTTTCCCAATTTCTATAATATTTGATTCCCGCGAAAATGATCGAGTTTTAGAGTTAGTTAGACGTGTAGCTTCAGAATACAAGCAAAATACATCATAACCTCTAGGTAAATAATTAGCTATCATATTATTAGTCTATATTTTACAAGTTAAAAAAATATAATATCGATATAATTTGATATTGGCGATATCAATATTTTGTTTTGATAATATCGTGATATCGATATTAGAGCTTGATATCGATATCAATATCGAATATCGGAAACTTCCCGATATCGCAACAACCCTAATTATACTAGCCCAGAGCTGGCGGAAGAACTGGCTTGAAAATCGGTTGTTACCTGACAGGCACTGTAATGACAGACCGTACTGGAATGCCGCCAGGTCTAAAAATAAAAGGAAAAAAGATGAAGAAGGGAGAAGCCCAAAGAAAAGGTTCAACTTTGGTGGTGTCCTGGACAGTTCACATGCTGAGCAGTTTCTGCAAAGGCAACAAGCGGGAGATGACTAATGTACAGAGCAGATGGCCTCAAAAGCCCCCAACAGCTAAGCGAAACGTTGTCATAGAATATATCAAACACCTCTCCTATGGGAGGTGTTGATAGGAGCGATCACTATATTTCGTCCTACCAATTTATGCGCAAGACAAAAAAATGGTAGAGGAAGTTGTTTTTTTGGCTGCTTGAAATAGCCATAATTGATGACTACTTACTTTACAAGGCAACACAAGAGGCTCACCAGAAAAAACCTCTGAGCCACAGGTTTTTAGGAAGAACATAGTAAAAGCGCTGGTTTAAGAGAAGATGGCCGACCGACCAAATGCGAGGAAGCAGGGACGACCACCACAGGTAAGTTTCAAAGGCTTTTACACAAATAATAAATTTATTTCTATTGTTTCTAATACATAGTAATTATTGTGAAATAATAGTATACAAATAAAAAATGCCAATTTATTACAAAATATTATTATTGTATTTAAAAATTTTTTTTTTATGTAACATTGAATACATATGTTATGGTTTTCTTCAGGGGCATACTGATGTACGACTAGATGGAAAGCCACATTTTATGGATAGAAAGGAGAGGACATCAAGATGTGTGGTATATGCTAAGCAAAGACAAAGGAAAGAAACCATCTACTTTTGCAAGACTTGCACCGAGAAGCCACCTCTGCACCCTGATAAGCGTTTTGAGATATATCATACTTCTCCAACATACTAATAATTGTAAAATAATGTTTTTTTGTATTTTAAACATTAACTTGTATTTTTGATACATTATTTCATAATATTACTGCTAGAATTTAAAAATAATCAAAAACTAAAATTTGTGTTTTTTAGAAGAAAAGTTTTTTTACTATTATTTTCTTTTATGTAATAAAAATTTTAAATGCAACCAAAACCCAATGATGATATTTTTTTAATTACCCTTTCACATACCAAACAAAAATAAAAAATAAACTTTGAAGAAAAAACTAAAATATTTTAAAGTTATTTCAGATTTCAGGTGAAATAAGGCAAATTTTATTCAGCGTGCAAAGGGTTAAAAGGTCTTTCTCCAGTATGTGTAGTTGATGGGAACTCAATTGAGCACAAGTTAATAGACACTCTTAACACTTAAAATGTCTTTCTCCAGTATGTGTACTCATGTGTGGTTTAAGATTATCCAAACGAGCGCAAGTATATTAACACTCCTTACATTTAAAAGGTCTTTCTCCGGTATGTGTTCTCATGTGTAGTTTAAGGGCACCCGAACGAGCACAAGTATATGAACACTCCTTACACTTAAAAGGTCTTTCTCCAGTATGTGTACTCATGTGTCGTTTAAGGTGAACTGATTGAGCAAAAGTATAAAAACACTCCTTACACTTAAAAGGTCTTTCTCCAGTATGTGTTCTCATGTGTTGTTTAAGGGAACCCAATTGAGCACAAGTGTATAAACATGTATTACACTTAAAAGGTCTTTCTCCAGTATGTGTACTCATGTGTCGTTTAAGGTGAACTGATTGAGCAAAAGTATAATAACACTCCTTACACTTAAAAGGTCTTTCTCCAGTATGTGTTCTCATGTGTTGTTTAAGGGAACCCAATTGAGCACAAGTGTATAGACATGTATTACACTTAAAAGGTCTTTCTCCAGTATGTGTACTCATGTGTTGTTTAAGGTGACCTGAACGAGCACAAGTGTATGAACATGTATTACACTGAAAAGGTCTTTCTCCAGTATGTTTTCTCATGTGTAGTTTAAGGTTACCTGATTGAGCACAAGTGAATAAACATGTATTACACTGAAAAGGTCTTTCTCCAGTATGTTTTCTCATGTGTAGTTTAAGGTTACCTGATCGAGCACAAGTGTATGAACACGTATTACACTGAAAAGGTCTTTCTCCAGTATGTGTGCTCATGTGTTGTTTAAGGTTACAAAAATGAGCACAAGTATATGAACATTCTTTACACTTAAGAGTCCTTTCTGTATTGTACTGTTTGCTTTTAGAAACATTTACATTAATGCTTGATGGTTTCAAATCTGGAAAATAAAATTGATTTGATAAATAGTTTGTTATAGTTATTTTATTTACATGAGAGAAATTATTAGTTATTTAACCCTACAACTACCCATGCTAATGTTTTGCAATGCCAAGTCACTTTGGTGCGTGTGCAAGCGTATTTTCAAAAATTCGCCAAATATAGTAATTATAAACCAATCCAAAAGTTTTCCATAACTTTTTTGTAAAGAAAGGTTCAAAGAATTCATATAATCCAGTAAAAATTTATTGATGTAAAATTTACAAAGTTATTAGCTCAAGAAACAAAAAATGTTCAGTAACGAAAGGAAAAAGTTCAACTTTAGGCCTACATAAAAAGTAGTAAACATTTTTTGTAATTTTTTTCAAAATGTACAAAAGTTTTGTAATTTATTTTAAATAGAACTGTAATAAAATATATATCAATATATATTTCAAATGTATTATTATAAAAACACCAGTTTTTATGTTCCTACTACAAAACTAGGCCTATTTTGAATAGTAATTTAGGAATATATGTTTTGCCCAAAAATTAAATATTATTGTAACAAAGTGTAGAGAATAAATAATCAAATAATTGAACTGTATAGTTGTAAATTATAATTTCATAAACGTTTTTGATTTAGCTTTACAAAATTAGATTAAACCTCTCGTAGACCAAAAGAATAATATATAATGTCTGACTATAACATGGGAAAGCCGTAGCCAAGCGTTCTCAAGTCGAGTTTTGAATTAGTCAACAAAAGTCTATATTTTCCAGGGCTGTACGAACAAAACCGTTCCAGTAAATAGGTTGAACCTTTCAGTACAAACCGATATCACAATCTATACAAATATATAAAATTGTAAGAGATATCTCAAATGCAAAATGTTCTTTCTCATTTGATGAAAACTGTCCAATTGTAAGGGTTTACAGAAAGTTCAAATCTTGACGAATCAAAAGGTATCTTTATATTATTGTTAAAATATTTCTTTGGAGCTGTATTGAGCCTAAGAGAATTGACTTATTTGTGTAATTTTTTAATATTGCTTTCTTGCGCTATCAATTGATTTAGAAAACTACAATTTTAAAACGATGATTACATATGTAAATATACGTTTTAGAACAAATTTGTAAATAAAAGTTCTTTAACAATAAAAGGGGCTACATAACATGTATTTTCTTTTTAAAAAAACTAATGTGATTTTACATTTTCATCCACACAGCTAAAATACATTATTTTAATGACAAAATCAAATGTGCTAATCAGTATTTCATGCTTATTAAAAACATTAATGGAGAAATGTCTTGTAGAATAACCTATCTTATTATCAGTAATGTTCTTACAATACACACTACACGACAGTACAATGTGTAATAATAGTCTTCACTGCTACATAGATGTAGGCTATATACATAAAGGTGTTTGTATTTGATTCAGATTGATTTTAAGTTTAGACATTTTCTTGTTTTCAATTTGACAAGTTTTTACCACGCTTTTATTAGTTCGGTTTCCGTCATGTATGTCTGTCTGTCTGGGTAGAACTTTGCAATCAAGTTTAAACTAACTTCCCGATGAGCTAGAGACT
>JAGFPH010016623.1:0-19011 GCA_018207615.1 Philaenus spumarius
TTGATGAATACTTGATTAGGTGGGAGTAGTTAAAATACGAGTATTAAAACTTAGTGTGAAATAAATATTTTGGCAATATTTTGATGCTCATCAGATAAACTCACAGTTGTTGAAAATGTATCTTTGGCAAATGTACTGTAAAACAGATTATACTAATGTCGCGTCCTTACAAGCCTTTGAACTCCAAGATGTGATGCCTGGTGATTATAATGTAACAACACCTTAGGAGTTGAATGTGAAGAATAATTAATAACTGCTACGTCATTAAAACACAATCAATAAACTTTGTTTTAAATAATAAGTAAATCAAGTCTTGGCCTGAAAATTCAATCGATTTTTGCAACTTTGTATACTTTCTATGAACTGTGTATTTACTTTTGGTCTAACTTTGATATTTCAACATTGCAGTCTAGGCTAATTAAATGTTTAACAACAAAGTATGTTACAATGGAAAGTATGGAAAGTCATTACCAAAAATACTCATATTATATAATTTTCGAAATTTTAAAGATGTGGGATTATAATAAAATAAATCAGAAAACAAAGTTTACATCATTTAAAAATATTGAAAAATAAATTTTTAACACATTTAACAATTAAATTCTGATAGTGTTCAAAATCACAAGTCTATTGTGTTGTTTATGTTGGGAGCAAGGAGTATTTTAATAACTATCTAATCTTTCAAGAAAATATAAAATTTATCCATCATTTCAAATACATTTAAATTTGTTTAAATCTGTAACAAATAATTTCAAACCCGCTGCATTTATACAGTTATGTATCCGAATATAAAATAATTTTACCAATAGTTCGTTGCAAATAGCATTTGATCAAGACAAGCCCCTAAGCCCTTGAATACAACTTCTCAATTAAATGCCGTGTATTATAATTACAAAGGAAAACAAATTTCGATATTTTCTATTCGGTTAAAAGAATAACAGCAATGTATTTAAAAACGTGTTAAAACTATTTCTTTATACACTTGCTAGTGTCTTTACACATAGTCTACATGTATTTTAGTTTAATTACAAACTTCATATTATAGTTAATTAAATTACAGTAAAGTTTAATAGTACTGACAAGTTTAATAGGTAAGTGCTCTTTAACCTCTTCAATCGTTCAAATACATTCAAGGCAAATAGTAACTTAAACGAACTAGAGCACTATTTGTTCACTTGCAGTTCAATTACCATTTAACCACTTAACAGGAAATTACTCGTGGGGAAAACTTTTAGTAAAAGGTATTTTTGCCAGTTCTTTCCTTGTCAGTTTATTTGTAGGCCTACTTTAAACTCATAATATTTCCTCGCAGTTGGAAAACTCGCTGAAGGCTCTCGCTAATCTTTGGTTCGTTTGTACCTGGGTGACCGAGCATCGCTAAGTATTTTTAACATCTGGATTGTATCTATACTGTAGGCCTATCTATTCGAATACTTAGTGACTTTAAAGGAGGTATAAAAAGAAGTTGTATCTATTCGCCTTCTAAGTGACTTGATAGGTGGTATAAAAAGAAGTTCAGAGTTTAAATTTTATGCGCATTTTTCAGAGTTTATGCGGGTTTTTGCAGACATAAGACCTAGCACATTCGATTTCTGATTTCAAAAAACACCTATATGCAGATTTTCATCAAAATCGTTAGAGCCGTTTTCGAGATCCGCGAAAGATACAAAGATACTCAAAGATACAAATAATTGCTAATTTAAAGTAATAGGATGTATTGTTGATAGATTTACTTTACTATAAAATGTAATAGTTTTGTCAATGTAATGTATATTCAAGTATACGATATTATTGTAGTTTCTAATAAATGTATAAATCATGCATTTTTTCAATAATTATCTAATTAATATTTGCTATACCTCATTTGTGTTATCTTCTTAAATTTCCAGATGTCGGAATGATAAGTCAAGTATTAATCTTAATACAAAGTTTTGAGTAAACAAAACGATGAAATCAATCGCGAGAACGTCGGTACAAAACTCAGAGATAAATATTAACAATGTAGCCTATCTTAATACATTTTAGGAAAGATATTACAAAACGGAATTAAACAATCAAAAATTAGAAATAAATTTTTTAAATAAATTGATTAACGAAAAGAGAGAAAAGTAAAATTAAATAATTATACATATAAATACCGTTTGTTCTGATCGCTGGAGTAATGGACGAGTGAATATGTGAGTTGAGATTCATAATCGTTTAAAGAAAACTTGTTGGGATGTAAATCTAGTTTTTGTTCGAATTGTTATTATAATATGTATTATTTCTATGTAATTTCAAAAAAACGACGCGCATTTCCAAATCGGTTTGACAATTTCTTTGAATTAGGCTAGTTTTTGTGAAACTTTGTATATAAGTATTTTGTGTCTGAATAAAGAAACATAATTCGGACAAAAATTTATATAATTAATTATATTAATTTAATTAAGTAGTACTTAAATCGATGTATAATTAATAAGTAATTGCATTTATAATAATTGTAAAGCCCAAATAAATAGTTAAAAAAAGTAAATAGTGATAATATAGATCTCTACTGAGTTTTGGGTGAAGGACTCTTCACTTATCGGTTTCGCGTAATATGACATAAAATTACAAAGCGCTCTAGCGGCTACACGATTTTTCCAAAATAAGTGATTAAGGTGTGCAATTTGTAGTGGATTTAATGCAGTTTTAGCGAAATGAAAGCTTTCTTGTAATTACAAGCGTAGTTTTTGAGTTATAAGCGAACAACTAAAAAAAAAAAACTGGGATTTCCACAAAGTAGAAAATTTTGGCCCTTTTTCAGTGGCCGGACCGTTCAACAAAAATATACATTTGAGAGGTGTTTTTTGTAGGAAATTTAATTTACTTTATTTTTGTTTAGAGTGGTCTAGCTCGTAAAGTGCGTAGTTTTATGACTTTTAAAACTTCAAAAAAATCAAAAATGTTGAAGTTTTTTGCGATTTTCGTTGTGTGGGAAGTAAGTAGCAAAGTTGAAATTCAGATTCAGCATTCCAAAAAACATTTAGAACTATTGAGAAAAAAAAACTTCTATATTTTTTCCTGAAATAGGCACCCCGGAGACGATTTGACTGGACTACTATACATTGAAAGAAAAGTTAGATTGTTAATATATTCGCAATGTCGGTAAAGTTATGTTTACGTAATAAAGTCAATGCCTTGTTCAACAAAAGAATGAAAAGAAAAGTTATTAGCACGTAGAAACTGCTTGAATACATTATTTCTTTAAATTACTTTTGTTTTTAGTTAAAATTTACTTTGGTATATTTAAAAATATAAAGTTTTTTAATTATGTATTCAAACACCATTAAACAAAATATCATTTGTATAGAAAGATATTGTCAAGTATTTTTGTTATGTACAAATATCTATATAAATTTACGGTAAGTTACCTTGAATGTAGCTCATTAAAAATATACACTTCAAATTATAATGAAAAACAAAAAAATCATAATAATTTTATTGTAAAAGTTACGTGCGCAGTTAATGAGTTCATACACCAGAGATTTGGCAACTGAAAATGTAACTCAGATGTTACCAAGCAAACATATTCTAAACAGCAATGGTCTACAGACGCATGGATATATGGAAGGAAATATACACGAACAATACGTATAAAACAGTAATGCGTTAATTCATTTTTTAAAGTCATCGACATTTTAGGAAAACCTGTACAAACAAGTTTTACCTTCTTTTATCTAAACATTATATAGAAATAAAATACATAATGGAAATACTTTCAGTAAGGAAATCAGTTCTAATCAAACTAACAGAAATAATATTTTTATAAATATAGAACAAAATTGAAATAATATATGTGGGTTTGACTGTATTTGTGCGAATAATAAAAATCAAAAATCCAATAAACTAGGTGGAAAACGCTCAGCACAAGATCTTAACACAAAATTTATTAACTTTAGTTCTGTGTCAACATTTATACCACAGTTCAACTGGAAGAGGTGCTTGATCTAAACACATACAACATTATCTTCGTGAAAAATAGGAGATTAATTACAGGCAAATAACTAGCTACTATGTTTTTGCGTACACAATCACAACACTTTGTGTATAAGTGAAATATTTCTTGTCCGTTATTTCTTAGGCAGATGTGACGCCTTTTCCTCTTTCCGTTGCTTAAACTCAGTTTTAATTAATTTTCAGATGATGTATCTAATTTCATTTTGAGAGTTCGGTATCTCAGCATTACGTTTCTTGAAATAACAAAGTGTTGCTTTTGTTAACTGTCCAGGATGCATTTGCATGGTACTTGTATGATATCAAAACATTCTTGATTTTTCTTACAATAGTAGACACACTCGTTTCGTTTAAAGTAAATCCAAACTCAGAAGTAATATATATTTTCCTTCCTCCCAAAGCAAAATGAATGAGGGAACCACTGATATAAGCAACTTGCCACTCCGGATATCGATTGGCACAACTAAAGATAAAGCCATAAAGGTTGGTAGTAGTTTTTCAAAATTTGACACTTCTAAAGGTTTACGAAACCATTATACAAATAATTACTAGTTTTTAAAGTAGCTAATCCATTAATTTCTAATCCACATATTGTCAGTTCAAGTAACTTTCGGCATACCTCGTAAACTTTTCGGTAATATTATTGTTTCAAAATTTTACTATTTTAGTTTTTCATACAATACGATTGTCATCAATCAAAAAAACGTCAAACCTATAAGGCGTATTTGTTTGTTTTGCAATACTGGGTCACCAAGGAAAGAAAGTTTAAAAAAAAAATATTGGTAGTTCAAGCGTGGACAGCAGTGGAGATATTCCATAAGATATTTATCAGGACCAATTAATATATTGTTATTGAAATCGGCTGATTCTGTAAGCAAACTCAAACTCAGTTGCTTCTTGGTCTATCAGTAGTATGCCAGTCAGGATAGGTGGCTGTCAATGTATTCAATTTCAGAAGCTGATCTGTCGGCTGATAGATAAGTATCACAGAAATGTTTGAGAAGATTATGTATTCTTTTTTTTTCTGCAAGTAATTATTATTTTGGCCCCCCTTGTAAAGAAGGTTAAGACAACTACAACTACACATCTTCAAAATCACTGAACATAAAACAAAACCCATACTGTATACTACCATTGAAGCTATTACCATAGTATAACAAGCATGTGTAACCCTTAAACGGAGGAACAAAAACTAACGCCACAATCTTTACCCAAAGATTAGCTCTGAAGTGTTGAATTATGTAACAAAAACGTCGTGCGGTCTCAAATGACCCGGTTGTGGTATTTGAGGGTTGTACGATGTTAGTATAATTTAATTCATATACAACCATGGAAGATGATAATAATATAATTGTATGGTGTTTCCAGCATGTAAGATAATTTGAGTTTAGGTGTAATGTAATTTTAATGTATAAAAAGTAACATAGGGGCTCCACCAGATTCAATTTTCGAATTATTATTAATTTGATTGAAATGATAGGTGACTCAATCTACGGGTTGAAATAACTTCAGAGAAGTTTAGTAAGTTTGATTAAAACGTATAATTAATAGAAAAACATTTTACATGACATATCATTAACTCGATAGTTAAATTTTTCCAAATTATATAACATTTAATATTTTAATTGAATTTACTTACAAAGGTTGAATTTACGTAATACTACTTTGACATGAACATTTTACTCTAGAAACTGCACAATTAATTTAATATACAGTTTCTCAACATTCAATTTTATAATTAAATCTTTCTGTAAATTATTTTACTAAATAAGTAAGTGTTTTAAGTCAAAATATACTTAGCTATGTTGAAGAGCTTTTAGGTGTTAATCCTCCACCGGCTTCTTTAAGAAGAACAGGTATTCCAATTTCTAGACTTCGTCTATAATTTTATGAATGTGTGCTACAACATTTGTTTCGAATTTCACCCTTTCCAATGTAATTTTGTTAGTTTGCCATTTCTTTGTGAAGAGTACGGTAGCTTAAAACTCTCCACGACTATTTTTTACATCTGAATGCCAACTGTTTTTACACAACATATTAATATGTTGTATCATGATTAAACAATAGCTGTGTCCAGACTAAAGTTTACTAATACAAATTAATTGCTAGAATTAATTAGTTTTATTCTTATTATACGTTTTGAGGATATTGTAAGTTACTAATATATCTCTGACATTGTTTAAAAAATAGTTATTGATTCTGATGCAAGACTCAACTAACGTAATTATATCAAACAATTACATCCATCTAAGTAGCCAGTACTGTTCTGCAATTCAAACTGAAACAGTCTCGTGGTACTTCATACACTGATAGGAAATTATATTACGAGTATTAATGCACTTCCTTATTTAGTTCAGCAAAATTTTTGAATCCGTATTAAAATGACTGTTCTAATACTTTAGCACTAAAATTGTATATATTTATATACATATTCAAGTTGACAGTATTTTGACATTTTTAATCTTAAAATGGGAAGCAGAGTTTGATATTTCTAAAAGAATGTACTTTCTCCAGTGTTTCCCCCATCTACGCCAATTCAATGACCTCCATTTTTCGGGCTACATAAGTGAGGTCTTAATTGTTTCACCGAGCCGTACATACTTTACAAATAAATGTAGTTATGTCAACTTTGAAAACGAGCTTGTTTTGTGAACAGTAATTCTTTCTCATTAACAAATAGGTTTAAACGGCATGTAATTGTTTCTTATTGAGTAGGCAAATTATTTTATTTTGATGAGTTATTACTAAAATTCTTAATTAAATTTATGTTTTATTAATACAATTAATCAAATTATGAACATTATTTTAATTACATGTTGGTAAAGCCAGGTCCAACACTGTGTAGCTATTTCGTAATCTTTCAATACTTAAATTGTATAGTTTAGTTAGTAAAAGGTACATACATCATTAATATGTACAAAAAATATCTAACTTGTAAAAGGAAATCTTTACTTTAGTTCCCAACATAAAGGTCCCTCCAAGCTCTCATCTTTAATAGGAAAATAAACTTCTCTACGCCTGTTAGAGCAGAACTTTCTTTGTTACAGTATTATAGCTTCGTTATAGTAGCATTATAGGCTCAATGGGCAGATTGTATCTTTCTGTTATTGAATTCTAGGGGGTAACCACAAATCTCTTTGATTAGTTCGGATTTCAACATATCAAAACATTTCAGAATTTATTTTAGTGCAATGAACAGAACACTAGTTACTATTTGTTTTAAATTGTGTACTCCTTGTTTAATTATAAAAAAAATAAATACACACGGCCCGGTAAATTAAAACGAATGGTTTAAAAAATGCAACACCATATGTTTGCTTGATTTTACCATTATTCAATCCACTTCCATAGTTAATTAACAAACAGGTTGATTTACAAAAGAATATTTGAAAGTTAAATTTTAAAACGAACTATCTTTAAGTTCTCAATCTTAATTTTAAAATTGTGTTAATAGTAGTCGTTTTGTTAGTAGTATGAGCTTATACATTTAATAATAGTAATTTTAATAAAGAATAGATTTCACACAATTATTTTACAGATTTCATGACCACTTACAAATACAAAAAAAATATCAGATGAAATAAATATATTAAAAACTAATGTTTAATGATCTGGGCTAATCATCAGAGTCAATAGTTCCCTTATAAAAGAAATAAACAATGCAAATCACTGAACTAAATGGGAAGTAAAAAAGCGATAGTTGTTAAATAAATTCAAAAACCAAAATAAGCCATAATTTTATTTCTATGCAAAAACATTAAAATACTTAAAGTTTAACTATTTCCTGGCAATTAGCAAACTTGGAACAGATAGTAGCACAATCATTTTTTGGCAAGATTGGTTTGGTAAAATTATGTTCTTTAATATAATGTATACATTAATACAACCCAATGGAAGTATTATTGTACTGAATATATAAATATATGAACAATACAAATAGGGTGTACGGTTATATAATATAGAGGTATTATTTTATGTTTACTTTTTGGTTTATAATAATCAACAAAATATACATATTAAAAATGTATTTCTTGCAAAAGTTACGTTTGAGTTTTAAAATGCATTCAAGACATGCAGTAAGTTATATTCTTGTAAGTTTAAATCAATTAACATGACATATAATATTTTTGGAAATAATTTAGTTTATTGTTTCCTGTTAAGTGTCAATAAATTAATATTCTTAAGTTAAGTTTTGTTTAACTTTTTGTTTATTAAATATTGTTTTCCACATATAAACTACTTTCAAAACTAAGCCTTGTAGACAAATATTGTAAATAGTATGTAACAAATGAATCATTAAACAAGTATTAGGTCAGGTGTTTCATCCTTGCCTTTTAATGCCATTGCATACTGTTATCCTCTATGATTATACAATATACATGGCTACTCTAATGTCCTGAGTTCTTAGTTTCAATTAGATAATAATTAGGACGCGTCGTTTCATTGTTAACTACCGCAAATAATTCCATATACTAAGGAATGTACTGTGTACTTCTAACCTCAATACAAAGTTTGTCGTATATTAAGAAAATGTGACACCTAATCAATTAAATGCAAGGGGAGCAGGGTGGCGTAGTGGTTGAAGGTGTTAGTCCAATCTGCTACAGTAATAAGAAACTCCGAAACATGTTGCGTATCAATATAGACCTCCGCTTACATTTCTTCCATTAGTCCAACTGGCATAAAGTAAAGAAGTTAAAATACAAAGTAATAAATCATAATTATAATAATAATGCAAATAAAATTTGCATTAAATTATCATTTACTTCTTTAGTAAATCTACACTAAGATCATAATCAATGAAAAATTGCAGCCTACAAGAACCAAAAGTTTAAACAGATGAAGTTATTACGTTGTTTGCGGTAGAAAAGTAACAAATAAGACCCTTATTAAAGTTTTCAATTTTTACTTTATTTTACTGATTTATATTAAGGAAATTAGAACACATAAACACATAGAACACACACTAACACATAAATTAAGAAATTAGTTTTTTGGTTTGTTTCTTACTTCAAAATGCACGTTCATTTTTGTTTGAACAACTCTCTAATACATTTCTCGGAGTCTACCAACAATAGGTTATAATTGCATTTTTTTTAACACCCTAGTGGAGTGGAAATATCATTATGTGTTTCACAGATTTGTCTCTACCTCTTATGTTCAGTAAGATATTAACTTTATTTTGTAGGAAGTCTGTTTCACGGCATATGCAAATCAATCCCAGAATGTGGTAATTCAAAATATGAGCTGATTTTTACTTTCTCCCCCTATACCATAGTATATGGAGAAAGTATTGTATTCGTCAAAATTTTCGAGTTTGAGTTTTTGGTGGAAATATCCGTTTTGGGTCCCCCTGAACCTAAAAAAGTGGTTTTCGGAGTGATGTCTGTGTGTGTGTCTGTGTGTCTGTGTGTCTGTGTGTCTGTGTGTCTGTGTGTCTGTGTGTCTGTGTGGATGTTATCAGACCTAGAGCCTAAACCAGTAGTCCGATTTTGATGAAATTTGGTATGGAGGTATTAATCCACGGTATCTCCAGGCGTTTTTTTCATTTTTGTGAATTTTTTATTTTTAAGGGTAATTTTCCCATAAAAACCCATAAAATAACGGAAAAATCAACTTTTCTCAAAAACGGCTCTAACGATTTTGATTAAAATTTTATAGTTTATTAGGGACCTAAAGTACTATAAACTGTAAAATTTTGATCAAAATCGTTCTAGCCGTTTTTGAGAAAAGTTGGTTTTTCCGTTATTTTAAGGGTTTTTATGGGAAAATTACTCTTAAAAATAAAAAATTAAGTTCCTATAATGAGGGAGAAAGTATGTGTCAGTTTCCTGATACCGTTTATTTATTATTAATTCAAAGATGAACAGCTAAATTATAATAAAACTATGTTAACCATTTTAAAACATAAAATAGCCTAAAGGGGTTTTCAAAATTCAATCTCTATAACTGGTAAATCTCTTTTTACTGACTTATTTATATCTTAATCGATAATTTTATTTTTGAATCAGCTAGATTTTTTACTACAAATTTCAGTCATACAGAACGAAAACTATGATAAAATATTTTGCTCTAAATATCCATGAAATGTAGCGACTCTGGATTTGTTATTTGTAACTTTTGTATATATTTAAATTACAGTTACGAACTGAAAAAACAAGAATTAGAACAAAGTTTAGGCGCAAAAAACATTATCACCATTTATTTCCGCACATAAAACAAATAAATAAATTAAAGCTATAACAGCAAATGTACATACAATATTGCTATGTTTACTGTGTTGGCCTAGTTGAACAAACCAATTATTACACATATCTTAACTATTATCCTTCATCCGATTGTTTTGAACGTTACACCATCCGAAATGGAATCAAAAGGGCTACAAAAAAGGTATCTTGGCATTTTTTGTTAAAACTTACGGTTTTCGAGTAATTTAGGTTGAAGCTAGCTTATGTTTTTCCAATTATGTTTATCAAATTTGGTTTGTACGTTTTGTCTTGTTAATATAATGTATTTTATGAGATTGTGGCTTTTTTAATCTTTAAATGAGACGGATATTACCCACAAAAATACACTTTTGTATCAAAACTAATGTTGCAATTTTTGTTTATCTAGATCCAAATAGTTAACCTTCCCACAATTAAATATTTCAATGCTATTATTCTACAGCTTAAACTTATAATAAATATAAATTTAGGCTTAAACTCTATAGGTCTATAGGCTAATAATTATATTAGCAGTATGTGCTAACACTAAATATAACTATGAACATGTTTTAGTTAAATAAAACTCAAGTTAAATTTAGAAGATGTGAGTTGTAGGTTGTTTTCAAATCAGATATTGAATAATTCGTTAAGCTATAGTCAAGTTAGTGGTGGCGTTTCAAGGGAGAAGGTTGAAGTAGACTGGAGTCGGTAGCAGCCAGGGCTCTATAACAGCCACGGCTCTGTTATAGAGCCCTGGTAGCAGCGGGGAAACATACCTGTCTTATGTGTTAAAACCTAAGTTTCTAATACCTTGGTAATATACCTGAACTAAATGGCTCAATACCGCTCATTTGACCACGTCAGATCTAACCATCTTCACTCGAATCACTCTCATTAACTAACACTCCAATTAAATTAGAAATTATTATGACGTTATATTATTAAAGTTAATATTATTTTCACAAAGCCTAGTAGAACGCCAATTTTATCTCTCTCAGGTTATAAACAAGTCTGCACCAGCACTGCCACACCCCTCCCAACGCCTGTAACAAGTTCCGAAGTCGAGCTTCACCAGTAAGGCCGGCCACACACTGCAGCAGTCAAGGCGAGGCAAGGCAATGTAAGACATAGTCGCTCGACTCGCCTTGTCGCAAAGCGAACACACACAGCAGAAGGCGAGGCAAGTCAAGACACCAAAGTTTTGGCGTGGTTTCACAGTTCAGTACAGAAAGTACAGAGCGGTGGAAGTCACGTGACTTTGCGCATGCGCGGAACGCTTTGACTAAATGACTTTCGACGAAACATAATTGTTGTCTGCTTCGCTTTTTGACTAAAGGCGTCTTTCCGCCTCGCCTCGCCTCGCCTCACCTCGTCTCTTGCAGTGTATGGTGCTCCGTAAGCGCCTATGCTTTCTCTGGTGCTCAAGACGCCTTTAGTCATAATGCCTCGCCTCGCCTCGCCTCGACTGCTGCAGTGTGTGGCCGGCCTAACCGTGGATGCTGATTTGACTGTGGAGAAACTGTCCATATCTACTAATTATAGAAGTTATAGAATATGACCATGCAGCATAAGAGATGGTGTGGCATGGTAGGGTATTGTTATCTGTCCCGACTGTTGTTAAAATATTTAGATATGGGGAATTTAATCTTAACTAAATGCAGTACATCGTTTACTAAAAGTTTTCTTCTAAGAAATTTAGATATTTTCACATTTACAGTAACATAAACTTAATATTTAAGTACCAGGAGACCGAGCTAAAGCTCGATTATAAGCATGGCATAGTTCGCTCACGTCAATAACTATTATTGCAAATTTCCGTGAACATCGTTTAGGTTAGGCCTATAACATTAAACAACTAAATAAAGGGTATGTTTATTTAGCAGAAGTATTCGTTGCCATGGTAACTATAAATAGATACAACATTAGGCTTACCTCTAATAAAATACAGTTTAAAAGAAAACAGATGATTATTGAAATGGCATTGAAAACATTTGCATCAGCTGTGCTTCGTTTAAAAGAAAACAGATGATTATTGTAATGACATTGAAAACATTTGCATCAGCTGTGCTTTGTATTGTTTAAAATGGACAATTTTCACTGTTTTATTTAATAAAAAGACGTAGAAAACGAATTTTCCCAGACTGGTGACCATTTCCAATCGATTTCTCGTGGCCAAAAGCCCCATATAAAATCAAAAAATCAAAAATCCTTAGACGGAGATTCCAGATCCATTTAGCAGACAGACAATAATTATCTCTCGCTTTAGAAGATAAGATTTAAAACGAATTATTAAATACATCGTGATAGTTTGTAATTATAGTGACTTAACTTTTATACACAACTACAATTTATCAGACGAATAAACTACTTTCCATAATAATTGTTATCCACAGTAGTTTATAGACAAAGTTAATGAAATCACACACTCCCTGGTTGTATTTTTAGGCCTGACGAGGGGAATAAACCACGTGCCGAATTCGACAATGTAAACCCCAGACAGGAGTCCTGGCGCCGTCACTTAGTGAGGGTACTGCCTCAGTAATACAACACTCTTCCCAACCTTACTTCATAATATCTACAACATCTGAGTATTAATGTTATGTCCAGATATTATTTTTCTGATTTAAAACTTTTGTTCCTTATAAAAGTGGATTCTTTTCGTTGTAATGTTCTAAGATTTTTTTTTAATTTTAGATTTACCACAATAATAAACTAACTGAAACATATTTGTGTCTTTTATAGTGATTTGCTTTCCAATTTTATTTTATTGAAACTTTTTTTTTAAACTTGCCTTCCTTGCCTCATCGTCGTTTTTTCTTGTGACTGTAACCATTTCTAAGAGTTATTGTTGATATCTATAAATTGAAAGGGGGTGTTTTTCTTTCGCACTGATGAAATTCGTCTTTCTTTGTAGGTTTTTTAATCGGAGCTATGCGAGGTTGCAAACAGAATATAATATTTTAATAGTGTTCATATGGTTATGATGTTTATATATATATATATATATTCAAAAGCCTTATCACAACTCATATTTAGAATCAGTGGAAGAAAGAATCGATTGTCCTGTTTTACATATTTTCACCTAATGCATAGATATATTACAATTATTAACAATATTTCTTTACAAAGACAAATAAAACCTGCATTTATTTGTCTCACTTCATTATTTTACTTTATTATTTGTTGAAGTTCCAGATTATGAAATGATTGAGTCATTCAAATTAAACTGTTTATATCTACAGCTCTCTTTCTATTGACGTATGTCCGTTTTAAAATTACTTATTTCAAACATATGGATCAATAGTATTTGACGTGAAAATTATAGAACCTTCAGTAATAAAATTATTGAGTTATCTCTGATTAAATTTATTGTTTAAATGATTTATGATTTTAATAAATTCAATTATATATCTGGATCTGTTATTAAGTTATATAGATAGTCAACAGTTCCTGTAATTATTGTTATATTTAAAGCATAGAACTAAATAACTTGATTGCACTCCCTAAGTTTTAATTTAAAAACATGAATAACCTACAGTTTACACAAAGAATTGTTTTTAACATAAATATTTACTTGTAAATTTACTTCGGTGTTAAGAGCTTCAGATCTGTTTTAAACTTTAATTGGACTGATTTACGCGACATTGCATATCTAAACACAAACATTAAATGTAAATACACCCACAATCTCATCGTTAGCACACTTCACAGAGTAGTAACTTTAATATAACGACTAAACTACTTAGTAACTTACAGTCACGACTTTCACCATTACTCATTAAGGCTTATGTAGGCTTCTTGGAACAGTCGTTAAAACAGATTTATTTCAAACATGTGTGTTCAAACAATTGTTAGTCCACATGGAATTTGCAAATAGTGCTAAAACTTCGTGACACGATCAAAGCAATTGCTAAGCTTGCAATAATTTTGTCAATTATATGAGTAAAATAATAACAAACATCATAGTTGAAACTTATTTCCATACCAACTGCAAGTAATTCACGGCGCAAATTTACTACACGACCCTACGCCAACAGAAATGAAAAAATAAAAAAAATAGCCTGAAGTTCTAACTTACAGCCTTTAATCACAGTATTTTTACCTGCATCCAACATTTAACAGTAGAATGTGAAACAAGGTCGTCGTCTGCAAAACATATCAGCCGACGCCGACGGTCGTGTAGTAAATTTACGCCTAAATAACTTTGAATGTAACAAACGAAAGGTAAACAAATATTTTAAGAAACTTACCTCAACACAGATAATGTAAATTAAGGTTAACTAAAGATTTTAGTGACGATAAAATAATGTATCATTGAAATTCTTGTAGTGTAAAATATTGGGAACATTTTGTGGTGGTGTAATAATTTGAGAAGATAATACAAAACTAATTAGTAACGGAAAATGAACTCCAGTAGATTTTAATAAAATCTGTATAACACAATACATTGGAGTAAAAAAACATACTTATTAGAACCTGTGTTTATAGGTAAGCTGCAAACGGTGTTTGTAAAAATAACGTAATAGGTATGTACATATATGCTGTCAGGAATTTAAGCGTAAATCTTTTTACAACAAAATTTTCTTCGCGAGTTTTTATATGTAGGACTAGTTCACGCAATAAAAGATTATAAAATAGCAGTTTTTGTTATATTATTATTACTTAAATATATAATAATTTATTAATTTTAAAACAATAATTATTTTTCAAAACAAAAAACAAATTCAAACACTACTTAAATAGGTTTTTAAACTTCTGACATCTTTTACTAAAGCTAATAAAAATCGGGCAATTTTTTTACAATATACCAAACAGATTTTTATTGCAATTATTTACAACATTTTTATCTATTATTAAACAACCGGAACTCTACTCTTTGGGCGTAAAGTAAAATTATTTCGAAGGGCAAGGTTAATTTTAATTTAGACTATTTTTTTTATTAATGACATTAGGAAATGAGTTATTTGACAAGCACCAATATGCACAGTACTCTACAAAGATACGCAAAAGAGGTATATTTGTCACATACATGTTGTATATATCGGTCAATACATGCCTTTAAAATAAACAAACAAACCTTCCTAAGTGCATTTTTGATTATTTTTCTTTAATTATATTTCACTATTAGGATACACAAATTACAAATAAATGTATCATATCGAAATATTATTATTTTATGCAACGATGATACACTTTAAAAACAATACTACACAATACCCAGTAGTGGACAGAAAACTTTGGCACCCGACCCTAAAACATGTTAACTACATTGTTTCTTTGAGTGTGCCAAGTTTCAAACTTGAGTCCGGTATGTAACGATCGTGACCTTAAGGACTAGACTAAAGGGTGCCTAGATAAGTTCAAGGGTTTGTTGGTTACTGTTCTAATCAATGGCTTGACTTTAGACAGTTGAGTAACCAAAATCATTATGTACACCAAGGTTTTTAATCCTTTGATCTGTATATACCTAGGGAAACTCTGCATAACTCACATGCCAACCCCGTTGCTACTACCACAAATAAATTTAATAATACTTTATAATACATAAGCATAATAGCAAAGCTAACACGGCAAATAATATTATGTATGTCCTAAATATCAAATTTAGTTTCTATAATGGTTAAAAGAACCGGTATTACAAGGATTACTTCTAAACAAAGCTACCTACAAATTAGAACTAAACATTGTTTCAAGATTTCAAATTCTCTTTGGATTAATTTTCATTGAGATGTAGCTTTTATAAAACTTCAGATTTATTAGAGTGAACAACTGATTATTGTACCAACATTGCACATATATAATCGGTTGAACTTTATATTTTAAATAGACAAGTAGCATTTTTGTAAACTATTTAAACTATTTATAAACTTTCTACTAAATTATTTTTGAATTTCAATAATTCTTAATATAAATGTGTAAGAAATAAATGCACAAATTTCACGTAATTTTATTCACCAGTAGAATTAATTATGTTTGTTTATATGAGATGTCACCATTGCCTGGAAAGTGTGGAGAATGGAATATTCCTACAACTAAAGCCAGATCTAATCGCTCTAGGAACTAGTGTTATGAGAGTGGAAGGTTAAAATATGTTTGTATAAATTAAAACACCAATAAAGTAAATCTCTAATAGTGAAATATAACAAAAATAAGTTAACAAAAACAAAATAAAATGTAACCTCCAATATAAATTTTACCCTAAAGTGAAGATAAAAATAGAATAAATTATTGTTTTAATGTATGTGAGAATATTTATGTTTTGTTTATGAGTTGAAAGTATTCATATTTACGTTTGATTCGAAACTGCGAGATACTTAAATTAACAGATCTATTTGCACTCTTATCTGGGGTAAAGTTTCTACAATACGTTCCAACGAAATTCCTACTGGTTATAGTTTAAAATTATAAATTTCAAAATCAAATAGTTTAAAATTCAGAGATTTTTCGAGGCTATCAATTAAATACGGATGTTAATATACTACACCATCTACGCTTTTTAATAGAACATTAACAACCTTTATTACAGTATTATAGTTTCGCTATAGGAGTTTTAAAAGCTCAAGTGGCCTATTTTATATTTAATTGAAGTTTAAAGATTAACCATATTATTTGATTAGATGCGACTTTACAGTCTCTCATATGTAGCTTGGATATTACGTACATCATTTAGAATTTGTCTGCTTCAAAAACTATCGTGCTTATATTTTACTTTAAATGCACAAAATCAAGAAATATTTAAATATACACATAGTTTAGATATATATAGCTAGTAGCTGGTATTAAATTTTAATTATTACAAATTAAATGGATTTATATTTTAATTTAAAAAATTTTTGATTAAAAATAATTTCCTATACTATTGATATTACAATATTGAACAGAATATTCATTCCATTTCTGAATACATTGTCGTCGAAAAATCATCCTTGCAAAAAAAAAATCACTACTTTCATTAAACTCAACATAGCCTACTATACTATTTTAGGCTTAAATAAAAAAGAAATTTTAAATTTGAGTGCATTAATTAATTTCTGTATGTGTCCCATTATTTACTCGACATACATCAAATCGAAAATTGATTTATTGCATTTTTCGTTGGAGAATGCTCCGAGTAGCAATGATGCTTAACGTATTTGTTTAACAATCATAACTGTTTATCAGTGATTTAGTGCACTCCTACAAATACTTCTAAAGTGTCAAAAAATGTGTTTGAATTTCTAGTATTACTAGTTATTATTTCATATGCATTAACTATATACATAAAAGCCAAATACCACTCACTCACTGACTCATCACGAAATCTCAAAAACTACTGAACGGATTGGAACGAAATTTGGTATGTAGCTTCCTCTAGGGCCATAGGTGCTCACTAAGAAAGGGTTTCAAAAAATTTTAAATCTTAGGGGGGTTTGGTTGGGACAGCTTTACTATGAAGTGGTATAAATGACATGGTTTAGGACCTACGATTCATATCCTTATGACACACAAAATTACCATCATTTGTCGCATTTATTTCACCAAAATAATTATGCAATATCGAAGCTTTGCCGGGTCAGCTAGTGTTTTTATACGTGTTACTTCTTATACAGTTTTTTAGATAGAGAGATTTATAAGAGATACTTTTAGTTTTCATTCAAAATTCATATTGTTTTTTTAGAGTACCTTACTGAATTTCAATAAAATTATCCAACTACACAGCATTATTTTGTTAACTTCATGGATATTTTTATCAAAGAGAAAATATTGTTTTCCAAATAATTTTCATGCAATGTATTTGTATGTATGCACTTACACAATACATTATGAAAAGCAAAGACTGCATATTGTATGTAACTAAGCATGAAGATATTGATTCTGGTATTCCACCGTTGTCTTTAACTTTTTTATTATTAATGTCTAAGTAACTATCAAAGAATTTGTAACCCATACATAGTATTTCATAAATTCCAAGACAAAGACTGTATATTGTATGAAATGAAACTAACTAAGCAAGAGAAACTAGTGGTGTTTCTGTCCTTGTGTTATAAAGGTATTTTTCCAACTGTAACCATCTGTAAAGGTACATGGCGTCTCTAATATCCTGAGCTCTTAGTTCCAATTAGAGAATTACGGCGCGTCGTCTCTTTGGCAATTACAACAGTACCGCACACCCAAGTTTTATGTTGTGTGCTGGCTTCTTCTAATTGCAATTCAAATGTTGGTAGCAAAACGTCAGTACTTAAAGAACCCCTAAAAAACCCTTTTACTGTTTTATCAACAAATATTTCAGTTCAATAAACTTAAAGCTACATGTATCCAAACAGACTAGAAATTGCTTAAAACTCATCTTTATATACAGTTTTGGGATAAAATAGCCTTAAACTTAAATCTTATTTTAACTGTAAAACACAAAGTATACATTTAAACTGAAGATCATATCTGTTTCAAATACAAAATGTGAGGGCTTTATATTGATATGTATGGCAAAAAAAAAGTGGCTTATTAATTTATATAAATTTATACAATATGCATATTTATTCGTTGTAAATTTTTAAGAAATAACATTTAAAATAAAGTACTTGGGCAAAACTACTAATTGTATTTACTTGTGCACTTTGCTTCGATCTCCGAGGCGACCCAATATAACTTCAAAACATGGATTTGTGGTTTCATGAATAAACAAACAAATATTTTAGTGGATGGTCGTTTGCTTGATTTGAAAGACATTCATGAAAAATCGTAATTTTGTATAGAGATATGTTTTTTCTTATATGGAAAAGTAAAGATAATGAGGGGAGAGTATTGATTGTTTATTGGGTTTCTTAAAAAAATCAACAAATGGACGACTTGC
>JAGFPH010016624.1:0-19008 GCA_018207615.1 Philaenus spumarius
ACGCTTAATATATTGTACACAACACCCACGGAAATTCGAAGTAAACTGACAGAGAGGGTCCTAAAGGAAGGGCAGGCTGAGTCGCTGAATGATAAGAAGCCACCTGAAAAGAGGGGGGTAAGCCACCTTTTGTCGGATCCGGTATATTATTATGAATTTGGGTCTTATTTACCTACTAAATTCAAAGGAGACCTACATCCTCCCTTGAAAACAACAAACCAACCTGTACAACAACGGTTCTGTTAATATATAATTAATAATTGGTACTTAATTAAAATGATGTTAAATGAATGAGTAAATTACATTAATTTATAATTAATAAGTAGTAATTAAATTGATAAATAATGAATAAGTAATTACATTAATTAATAATTGTAAAAATCAAATAAATAGTTTTTAATAAGTAGATAGTGATAATATAGGTATCTACTGAGTTTTGTGTGAAGGGCTCTTGACTTAGCGGTTTCGCGTAATATGACATAAAACTTCAATGTGCTCTAGCGGCTACAATGTTTGGCCAAAATAAGTGATTAAGGTGTGAAATTAGTAGGCAATTTAATGTGGTTTTAGCAGAATCCAAGTTTTTTATAATTACAAGCATAGGTGTTAAGTTACATCCGAAAAAATAACAAGAAAACCGGGTTTTCAACAAAGTGGGGAATTTTTTCCTTTTTTCAGCGCGCTCTAGCGGCTAAACCATTCAATCAAAAAATACATTTGAGGAATGTTTTTTGTAGGCAATTTAATGTACTTTATTTTTATATAGGAAGGTCTACCTCAAAAAACGCATATTTTTATGATTTTTTGGCAAAAAACTGAAAAAAGGTGAAAAATTTTAAGGTTTTTTGCGATTTTCGGTGTGAAGCCATATCCGTAGGAAGTAGCAAAGTTGAAATTCGGATTCAGCATCCCAAAAAACATATAGAACGAGTGAAAAAAAACTTCTATATTTTTTCCTGAAACAAGCACCATCGGAGACTATTTGACTGGACTATAAGACGATGTATTATGCATCTATTTTCTCCCACCTCAAATAATGTGTAAGCCGCCTGGTAATGTATAATGTATAAAATCTTCCGCTTACAAAAAAAAAAAATGTACTGTACGAATTATTTTTAACTTAAAATCCAGTCATTCTTGTAGGTTTTCATTAAAGAAATTAAGCCTTTTAACTCTCCATAGCATTTATATTTTAAATGTTTTATTATGCCTAGGGCCTATATTTTAAATCAAATTATAATGAAAACATCAGAAAAATTATAAATATTCTATGAGAAAAATCATTACTGTACCCAATGAATAGGACAAGATTGTTTTAAAGTAGTGTTTACTGCTTAGGTCTGAAATTGTTTAATGGTTTACTGGGTTTCTTGAAGAACGTAAGCTGCATTGTGAAATTTAAAAAAAGTCTTGTAAGTTACCTGGTCCAGCAAAAATTTTACTTGGTGGAAGAATACTCAAATAGAATTGAAAATGTGTTCTTTATATTGCTTTATGTTTTATTTATATACTAGTGAACCTGGCAATGCTTCTCTATTGCTTGATTTGAGTATATAAATATACAGTTAGCTAATTCTTATGATCAGGGCAGGTGGTAGAATGTGTATTAAATATATGGGTGTTTAAATGTTACTGTAATTTTTTTTAAATGGGTAGCTATCCCATTTTAATTATTATTTAATTTTAAGGGTAGTTGTCCCATTTCATCTCTTAGACTTAAGTAAATGGTTTTTATATCACTTTAGAATAATATCGCACAATTTGAGTTTTGTAGCTTGTAGGAAATTAGTTAAATTTGTAAGGTATTTACTGTATAAGGGTAGCAACCCCATTTCAACCCTTTAGATTGTAGTAATTGCCATGTCTAAACACTCCTAACATCAATATGGATAATATGTATATTTTTTAGTAAAATTGGTTGAATAGTTTTTGTGTATATAGAGGACAAAGAAACATTCATTTTTATATAATTTAGAGATTATTTATAATTGTTTTTTTCTGTTTTGTAATTTTATCTTTTGTATTTATTTCTAATTTTTATCTTTTGACAACTCCAATGTATGTTGTAGGCTTGCTGCATTTTACGTATGACAAATAGAGGGGCTATAACAAAGAATATGAACATTTTATGTAGGTACTTCTTGTAGAATAGAACATTGTCAAACTAGACAATTAATGTCTATAATTTAACAAATTATTATTATTCACAGATGTATCAATATTATTTTCAACTAAATCTTCCTCAATACTATGTAATATGAGATTTCGAGGACATCTTTACATAATTCCTACAATAATTTAATGTTTTAAATCCGCTCTTGTATAGTAAAAAGGAAGCTTTATTAGGTATAATATGTTTATTTCTTATTTTATAATCAAGTGGGTTTTTTCACAGTCTTTAGGCATTGTTTGGAAATTATTTTGAGTTCTAGTGAAATAATGGCGACTAGTTTAAACATTATTCAGTTTAAATAATAGAGTGAAGAATTCCAACTTTCTAAATAGTAGTTTACGAAAAGAAAAATACAATAATTTTGATTCATTAATCTGCTACAACATTATTCATGTACGTAAATACCTTCATTACAATAAATATATTTTACTAATGCACAATATTCAACACAAATTATTTTGATGTAATAATTTTGTACAGTTGTGGAATGACAGCCATTCTCCTGATGATGTCATTGAAGCTTGCAAAACTTCAAGAGATAAGCTAGGCCTCGACTACATTGATCTGTATCTGATGCATTGGCCTTTTGGCTACAAGGTATTATGTCTTAAACATTTCTCACATATAAGTAGCCTATTATAGACATATTGATTTAATGGATACAAAAAAGTGCACCTAAGCACAGATAAACTTTTTTAGTTTTAATATAAGAACGTGACATTTATGCCGGTCGTACATGACTGATTAGAGACTGTTTAGCAACTAATATCTCTTAATTATACCTTGAGCGTCACTGCACATGCATTCCTGTGAAACCTCATAGATGAAGGGACTGGTTACAAATCGGTTTGTAACTAGTTTGCAATGCATCGCCTCGCTACCGACAGTGCCAGTCTCTTGTGAGTAGCGTTGCAGACTAGATCTGTTGAGATGAGTGAACAGTCAATAAATATTGGATTGACGCTCACACATTCCCTCATATTGGTATTGTTTCTTTGTATTGATGGGAGAACTAGTGTTACCATCTCCTGAAAACTTTCCTTACCCATTTGGTAGAACGCATAAAATTTTCATCTGTTTCCCGAAGTTCGTTCGCGGTCACACACAATCTACAACTTACATTTCTTTCTATATACGAATGCAGCCACTGTCTCCTCATGTTTCTATTCCTCCAATAGTGATACATAATACAAAATGACAACTTCCTCATCGTCGCTTAACATCTCGCCGAATGTAACTGGGTCAGTCAATCACGTTAATTTACAATCACTTTTCGGTACATACATGTACGAGTAACCAGTTAGTAACTGCAGTGAATAATCAGTTTCGTCACAAACTAGTAGCGCCGTGCACGACGAGCCTTAATATTGTGACCATACACAAAATTAGGTTAAGTGTTTTGTTTCTGTTTTTTTAACTTATAAATTTTTTTAATTACTTTTTACTTTTATTTAGTTAGCACTAACTTTAGACTTCCTTGCAGAAGGATAACCCATCCGAGGAAGATCCAACGACGATTGAACAGACCTGGAAAGCCATGGAGAAATGCATCAAGTTAGGCTTCACTCACAACATCGGAGTTGCAAATTTCAACAGTGCTCAGATCAAACAACTTCTGAAAACTGCAAAAGTTTGGCCCGTCGTTAATCAAGTGAGTTTCATTTTTTAAATAAAAATGTTTAGTCTTTCAGGGTTTAGTGGAAGCTCATGGTTCAGTGGGAGAGCGCAAACTATTAATATTTTTGGGATGTTGGCCATAGTGCCACCAGATTTGTTTATGTGTATGGTTCTACAAATTACACAAAGTAACAATAACTATAAATGAATTGTCTTCAATCGAACAAACATTAAAAATGAGAATGTAGATCTGAACAGAGGGAGAAAGTAATTATCTAAGAGCCTGGACCTGGCGGTTTCAGATATTTTTTTCATACAGTTTTTACATGACTTTGTGCGGATATTAAAAACAACTTTTACAATATGTTTTTATTATATAGGCTAATCAATTAACAATACTGTTAAGAAATATTTATTGACTCGCATTTCGCCGACTCGGGGCTTAAAGATAAAAATGGCTGAATAACTATCCTTATACAATAAATATAAAATTCACATGTAAATAAGTTTTGTTTCGTATTCCGTAACCAGTTGCAACTTATTGGCGTTTTATCTAATTACTAGTGGACCCGGCAATGCTTCGCTATTGCTTTATTTAATTTTAAGGGTAGTTATCAAATTTCATTCTTTTGACTTAAGTTATTGAATTGCAAATGGTGTTTATGTCAACAATTTATATAAACAATTTATATAAACAATATTTTAAACAGCATATATGTAAGTAAATAGATATGTAACAACCGATGTTTGAATTGAATTATAATACAGTAAGCATTTTTCGTTGATTTTTGTTTGTGTTGTTTGGCAATCTAACCTAAAAAAGCTGTTTTGGTTTTTGAAGAATAATAACCCGATTATAAATTAGAGAAATTGGTTGCAAATAAAAGTGTTTTGGTTCATTGTAGGCCTAACCTAAAATTATGTTCAGTTTTTGATCCATAACAGTTGTTTTATTTATAATAATATGTAACAACCGATGTTTAAATTGAATTATAATATAGTAGGCCTAAGCATGTTTTATTGATTTTTGTTTGTGTTTGCTTTTAATTTGTCAATCTAATCTAAAAAGCTATTGGTTTTGAAGAATAATAAACTGATTATAAATTTGCTAAAGTTGCTATGGTAGTGAATGTAAACAAACATGTGTTACTAAGCATTTTATACGAACAGCTGTTTTTGAGCGCTATGGTCTTGAGTCCATACAAAAGAGGCTGTTTAGTTTTTTCCAAATTTGAAACTTTTTCGGGAAAGTTTTCAAATTTTTCTTTATATAAAAACCTAGTTCGGACTATTATGAACATTTTAAAACAAAAAATTGCCAAATTGGTCCAGCAGTTCTCAATTGATGCGATTTCAAAGAAACAGCAATTCATTTTTATTATATAGATTAATTAATGAATCAAAATTGTCATCAAAACTACTTTCAATCCTAACCTCTGTTTTTGTTTCATTTATTGTAGAGACTTAAATATTTTATATTTAAATATTTTATTTAAGAGTCACTTTACATATTTGTATGTAAAAGTGGTTTTATTTTCAGGTCGAATGTCATATTTACCTAAACCAAAAAGAGCTGATAGCTTTCTGTAAATTAAAACACATTGTTGTTGTTGCCTACGCACCGTTTGGGTCACCAGAGAGGCCTGGTCATTGCCCTGACAATGCACAGTTCGTACTTGTAGAGCATCGATTGTACGAGATAGCAGAACAACACAAAAAGACGATAGCCCAAGTAGCGTTAAAATATTTGGTTTGTATTGTAATTACTATGGATCTTTTAGTAAGATTAAAGAGCGATCAGATGCAGTAATAATTTAAACTGCTTTATTTATTTTATTAAAGTACTATATTTACCTCAGAGTATCATTAAAGTAATTTATTAAATATGAAAAGTTTTCACAATAAAAGTAATTTTTCACAAGACTCAAAAGCATTAACATTTTGTATACATGTATAGAGCTCTTAAAAAACAAATTAGTGTTCCCAGCAATGGTTCGTATTTAATAAACATTAAATACTCTGTGAACTGAAAACAAACATAATAAAAATGTAAAGAACACAGTGACAGGTTATAAATAGAAATATTTAATATAATAGTACAGTACCTTATAATGTTTCATCAGTGACCTTTTTTTGTTTATTTATTGACGTGTTTTGGGATGTCTATCCCATCATTAGAATATCTCGTGAATGGAGATCGTCAAAACATTAAGAAAAACACACACACACACTCATAAAACAACAACACATTTAAAACACAGTTAATAGATGTACACCTTATGGTTACTGGATGTCGACTGCCTGTCCGTTATCTGTGCGCACTCGGAACTATTATTTGCTATGGGCTTCCTGGATTCTTTTCGCCGTATCGTATATGGTGTTCGAGTCGAAATTCAATTGGTCATTAATTGAATAGTTGGTGTTCATTGTTTTTGTTTTCTACTTTTAAATGCCTTACAAATTTCGAACTCTTTCACAGCGCTCACAAATTTTCTTTTACTATAAATTTTTATAGGTTTAAAGTTTCTGCCGAAGTTGGTGTAATTAAATGTCGCGCGTAATTGGACTTGTTACCCAAAACGGTCTTTCTTATATATTTAGAAGAAATATTAGTTTCTTAAGACAGCTGTATATTTAAATAAAATTAATTACTTAAGATAGCTTTTTATTTAAGTGAGATTACTTAAGATAAAACTCATGTGACACACTCAATAAAGTATTTCTTACATGAGATAATTATAAATGGGAAGTCTGATGCTTAAGAGGACAGAGTCCTAGCGATTGAGGTTAAAACAAATGACTTTTGGAACATCTTGAGAAAATTCCTTTTGATTTGAAATAACAATCATCAAAATAATAAAAGTAATAAAATCGTGGCTGAGCTCACAAAAAATTCCTTAGGAAATTAAGAAGTAAGATAATGCAAAAACAAACTTATTTATGATATTCTCCCAACAGCTTAACAAACATTCGAAAAGTACTGACGTTGAAATACATAATATTATGCAACAATCTTAAGTTATAAAAACAAACACCAGTACAATCAAAAACAACCTATAAATAAAACGCACACTTAATCAGAGATTTATGTGATATCGTAGAATATTTGAGAGTGGAGAACCAGTGACACAATAAACCCCACGTCATATGTTGCTCATTTGAAATCAGATCTTGGTTTTCATTCATAAATTCCAGTCATCATAAACCAGATAACACATCTACTGTTGCTTGATTGAGAAAATAACATAATCTCAAAAACTTGACCAAGTGAAATTCACAATGAAAGTCACAATTCTGGCAACTTTAACAAATAATGGTTTAAGAAATAATGGCATTTGAAGCAAATACAAAATACACAAGAAAAGCTCAGTAAACCTTTATTTTTATATGTTTTTCACTTCTTAGCAGTATCATCAGATATTTCTCGGTCATTATTTTACGTGAACGTTAGAACGACTGTCTTAAGTAACCACATTTTTCAAACGTTTCACGTTAAAAACTTTCTAAAAGTTGTAATAGAACCAAAATGCTGAAGATTAGAAAGTTATGCCTTTGCATTTCCAGACATGTGATTTCAGTAGGTATTTAAACTTAATATTATTTGTTACTTCTTGCTTTTGCAAATAAAGGACTCTTTATGCCATCTGCTTAGTGGTTTATCACAGAGAAATATACAGTCTTATAAAATTTGAATAGGATGAAGAAAGCCAAAGTTTTCTAACTTTGCATATCGGCCAAAACTGAGTTAATGTTCTCATCAAGAAAACCACTCGGTGCGTGATATATGTAAGTTGCAAAAATCCTTCTCGGGCCAGTTTGCCTGAAGAAGAATCCCCCTTTAGAGTTAAGAGCCCTACCCTACCTAAATTGACAAAAATCAGGTGTTACAATACCTAAAGTAAGGTTTAATAATACTAACAGTAATTCAAATTTGTTACTTGTTTCCTTTGTCTGTAAAACAATCTGTACATATATGCTTATATGTGCCACCTTCTGTACTTTTCCTGAAAATAAACACTCCATTTTCTATAAACTTATACATTACCAAGTACTCCTAAACAAAACCAACACCTAAGTCTTAGGCTATGATGGACATTGGCTACATATTGAATTGAACTTATGTTTAAAGATATAATAATTAATTTTACTTTATTTATTAACTACTCACAAATTGTTTATCAAAGAATGTTACAGTGTGAACCTGTACTACATAGTATCAAAAAGTTTTCTTCCTGGATTTAATTTCAGAAAAATGTTTTATAAGCTCCATCTTATCAATTGCTGATGCCTCAGCATTGGGGTCAATCAATCCCAAATCGCTGTCTTGACCCATTGTGCTCCTTAGGCAAATTTTTGTCCTCTTGAATGCGGAAAATGATCTTTCGGCTGAGGCAACCCTTACAGGCAGGGTCAGAAACAAGGTCAAGGCCGTTCAGGCGCTTCAGGTAAACTGGAGGAAATTATCTCAACGTCAACAAACAAAAGTGTAGTGTGCTGAAAGACTGTCTTCCACTTAGCAACTTCTTCACCAAGACTTTCACGAAGTGAAATTAGTTTGAACATTGTGTATCAGTATCCAAGTCACTACTTAAAGTAAAAATTATTATATTTACCTTCGTATTTCCGTTGTGTGACTTCCTTTTATATTATTGCAACGCGTTTCGGAATCTATGTTCCATCGTCTGGCTTCTCTGAGATCAGGTCGTCATATATTACATTAAAAACATTTCACAAACACACATGTCATTTAACAAAAACATAATATATAAAGCGAGGAATCAGTGCGCACCGTTGGAAGGTTGACCAACTACTGAACTGTTGATTCAAATAATCTTATTGTCAACGCTTATCGCAGTATCATAAAGCCTATTGGATTTGAAGTTCAGCTGGTCATTTAATAGTTCATCTTTTAATTTAAATGCCTTGTATATTTCATATTCCTCAGCGGTGTCCATGTATGTGCCTTTATTGCATACAATTAAAGGTTTAAAATTTTTATCAAAACTCGAATACGTGTGGTCATTGTCCATTATGTGACGGGCAAAATTTGATTTTATGTGGAGTGTCCTTTTTGGCAGGTGTTCCTTGTATCGTCGTATAAAAGGTCTTCCCGTTTGTCCTATGTAATATCGTTCACAATCGTTACAATTAATCCTGTAGATGCCGGTCTTATCTTCGAGAGGTGTCATTATTCTGGGTTGCAATATTCTTTTAATACTATTCTCTGTTTTATAGGCCAATGTGACATTCAGTTTTCCAAACGCATTATTCAATATTTTAGGGAGTACTCTACCATATTTGGCTGGGATATATTTATTTTTAGTAGTTTTCTTCTGAAGTGGATTTCTGTTTTTATGCTTTTTTATAATATTGTCTACAATCATTGTGTTGTAACCGTTTGCCGAGGCTATATATTTGATGGTGTTAAGTTCATCTTGGTAATCTTCTGTACTGAGTGGAATGGATAAAAGTCTATACACCATACTATTATAGGCAGCTAACTTTTGTTTGGTAGGATGATGTGAACTGGAATGAATGGTAATGTCTGTTGTGGTAGGTTTACGGTAGATTTTGAATTTAAACGTGTTGGATAATCTAGTTACTGTGAGGTCCAAACAATTTATTCTATTATTGTTTTCTGTTTCTAAAGTGAATTGTATTTTATTATTAATACTGTTCATGTAGTTTTTTAAATTCGCTAACAGTCGCATATTTCCGTCGATGATCATAAAGGTATCGTCCACATAACGTGCATAATATATGATGTTTTTCTTAAATTTGTTCAAACCCGACAAAAGGTACGTATTTTCTTAGTGGTTCAAGTAAATATCCGCTAACAACCCGGACAGCAGTGATCCCATTGTTAAGCCGTCATTTTGGGTATAGAATTCACTATTGAAGGTGAAATAATTTTGCTTTAAAATAACTGACAATAAACGCATGCACTCTGCAATTTGTTTTGGTTCTAGTATATTTGCAGAGGTAAGATGTTCATTTACAATGGTTAAAGTTTCTTGGACAGGGATGTTAGTGTACAGATTAATGATATCGAATGATGCAATCATATAATTATGTTTGGGTATTATGTTTTTTATTTTTTCTATGAAATCAAAGTTGTTTTTTAGGCTATGGTCGTTATTTAGTGCAATACTATTTCTCAAGATTTGGGTGAGATTCTTAGCTGTTTTGTATCCCGGGGCGGTTGTGAAATTCACCAAAGGTCTGATGGGTATGTTTTCCTTATGAATTTTTGGGAGGCCTGAAAACGATGGGGCGCGCGGGTTCATGGTTTTTAAACTTGCTCGTGTGGATGTGTCGAATAAGGTTGTACATTGATTTAAAACCGTATTCAGCTGTTTGTTGTAGGTTTTAGTAGGTTGAAATTAGTTCTCGAACTAGAGAGGGTCCAATATCCTTTTCGTAATTTTTCTGAAGGTTTTCAGCTCTTTCCAGGATATGAACCAAGGAGCATATGCACAACAGATTGTATGACAGTTATGCAATACAGAAACACGTACTGCCTGACTGAGGTAGCAGTGAGCGTCTGAATCTGACAAGTGGCGCTGTCACATTTGACCGCATTATTTATAGAACACAACGCCCCTTAATCTTCAATAAAAGGCGCCATTATTAAACAAAATTGTTTAATGTAGTGACAGTACCCCCCACAATGTACAGTACAGACAGTACTTAGATCCGGCTTTTAAACCATGATTGAGAATTTTGCACTCTTTGTTACTATGAATTAGTGCACAAATCCTTATAAATTCAGTAAATCATAAATGTATTATGAATGCATAGTAAATAATATAGAAGATAATATATTAATAAATATTACCTTGTTAAATTTGTCCGTCTTGTGATTTCTGAAGAATGATTAAGTAATCTTAATACGATGCGTTTCGGGAACGCATTCCCATTGTCAAGCACACATAAAACACTAAAAACACACTTTAAAAGTAGTAAATATTTAAACCAAAATGTAACCAATGGTTGAAAAGCATTAAAATCACTTATTTCTTAGTATAATCTAAGTGCGATCATACCCTCTATGTACCCTGTGATGTGATTTGCTTATGAAATATTAGCAATGAGAATTAATTTCAAACCTTACGTGTCATGCCACTTGCTAAAAAATGTTTGTACATGTATTTTATGAAAGAAAAAAACCAAATCATTAGGCATATTTGGTTTTCACAGTAGAAAGAATTTTGATTACAAAATATTTAATTTCAGTATTAACATTATTTTGCTATCTTGCTTTCATTTGCTAATTAGTTGACTACTTGAAAAAAATATTTGATAAGAAGTTTCTACTTTTAGTGCACTACTCATATGGGCTTGAGGTTGTCTTTCACAATCCTGGGAGCAGTTTTTTTTATCTTTGCAACAATTAATTGTACTATTCATATAGTATATAATTTTGGATTCAATGGTAGAGAACATAGAGCAATCAATTTAAACAAATCATTTTAGTTTGGTTTCAGCATTAAGAAGGAAGTTATCTACAATTAAGTTTTGTACAATTATCTAAGTTATCTACAATTATTCTAACAAAACGTGGAGATGGTGTTTACCTAATCTAGTTTTTCACCTCCAACAAACAAAATAAAAACCCCAAAAAATGCTTATCTTATGTTTCCTTTCATTTACTATAGAGTATTAGGTTTTCATAGACACTAATAAATTATTATTGGCAAGGTTGAAGAGGATAACTTAAAACCATTTTAACTGCCAAGAAATTTTGACAATTTTTCAAAATCTGTTATTACTTTCTCCACCCTATACGTAGTATATGGAGAAAGTATTGTTTTCGTAAAAATGTTCGAATTTGAATTTTCAGTTGAATTATCTGTTTTGGTGCTCCCAGAACCCCCCAAAAATTGTTTAGTGCAATTATCTGTGTTGGTGCTCCCTGAACCCAAACATATTTTTAGTGGAATTTTTTGTTTTGATGCTCTCTGAACCCAAAAAAGTGTTTTTAAAGTGGTGTCTGTCTGTCAGTCTGTCTGTATGTATACACGACCAGAGAGGACACTATTGGTCCGATTTTCATGTAATTTGGTATGTAGGTACTAAACCCTAATATCTCCAGGCGTTTTTTTTTTCATTTTTTGAATTTTTAATTTGTAAGGGTAATTTACCCCTAAAAACCCATAAAAAACGAAAAAAATGCAAATTTCTGAAAAACGGCTCTAACTATTTTGATCGAATTTTCAGTATTTATAGTGCTTAAGATGCCAAACAAAATGACACCACCCGCTTTAATTTGTAAGGGTAATTTACCCCTAAAAACCCATAAAAAACGAAAAAAATGCAAATTTCTGAAAAACGGCTCTAACGATTTTGATCGAATTTTCAGTATTTATAGTGCTTAAGATGCCAAACAAAATGACACCACCCGCTTTTATCAAAACTTCGGCGTTTTATAATTATGGGGAAATGTTTAAAAATAAACAAGTTTTTGTTGTCAATCTAGCATCGCGGCGGCCGCCGCACGGGGTAGCACCATGGTAGCGACCACGGCCAGTAATTCAAAGGTCGCGCGATCGAATGCCGCCTGGGACAATAATTTTTTATACGATTTACGTAGGTAGAATATTATTTTTTTGTTTTGTTCTAAAAAGTAGTAAATAAAATGATTAAAAACAATATTATTTTGGCTACAGTAAGTTGGCAGAAAGTTTGTGTCAGTTAACTGATACCGTTTATTTTTAATTAGTAATAATTTTTCTGTTTTATTTCCCCAGCAAGGGAAAATTTAATTAAATTACAAGTGGAAAACATGGACCAAGACCGGGATTTGAACCCAGGACCTTTACCATTCCGTGGTAACACTAATCAGGTAGAGCATTATCATGGTATAGTAATAGTAATCCTGGTTTCGAATCCCCATGTTTTTTCACTTGTAATTTAATTGTGATAAAATCTCTTTTGACACTAGAATGCTTATACAATTTAGCAGCAATTACAAACATTAACAGCAAAATTGTCATTTATAAAAATATATTAGAATGTGTCTTTCGTAGTAAGATTTTTCAGCATAATACATTTTTTATTACACAGGTACAAAGAGGAGTAGTGCCTATTCCAAAATCATCAAATGAAGAACGCATTAAAGAAAATGCTAACATATTTGATTTTCAACTGACGGCAAAGGAAATGACGAAAATTGACAAATTTAACTTGAACGAGAGAGCATTTCCTTTTAATGAGTAAGTAGCACAAACAATTTCTTTGACTTTCTTTAGATGTTTTCCTCATAATTTTTTGTCACTTCAGTCATGGGATTTAAGCCTCAAAAGTTATTTGCAATATTTATTACAAAAGCTATCTCAACTTAACAAAATAATTTCACAAAATCTATAATGTAGAACTAAACTCTCCATTGGGCCCAGTTGTATCAATATAACCAAGATATTAATTTGTATGCTACTTTGCAACTAGCAGTTGTTGCTCCCTAAAACTTCTTCTTCACATTAGCAGTGGAGTCACCAGTATGTAACAGTATTTTGTCTGTGAATCTGATTGTGTATGAAATTTAAACCGCTTTTCTCCCGAATATGAGATTATTTATTTTGAAGTTATGATAGTGACAAATGATTTATAATAATTCTTCTTGATTATAAATTACTGCGATTCATTTCCTCATCACCATCAAACACGGACACGCTTACAAATGTGTGATTCATGAATTGTTTAGTATCCAAGTCACAGGGATAACAATTAAAACTGACTTACTTTTTCCCCGCTTTTTTTGAAACGATCCCATTCCTAAAATAAACGGTACCAGAAACTGTCACATACTTTCTCACAAACATATTTAAATTATTAAACAGATTCACGGTGACTTGTAGGGTGGGGTAGGAGAGGTGATTTTGTATTAAAGTTGTTTTCCCATAAAAATCCATAAAATAACGGAAAAACCAACTTTTCTCAAAAACGGTTCTAACGATTTTGATTGAAATTTTACAGTTTATAGTACTTTAGGTCCCTAATAAACTATACAATTTTAATCAAAATCGTTAGAGCCGTTTTTGAGAAAAGTTGATTTTTCCGTTATTTTAAGGGTTTTTATGGGAAAATTACCCTTAAAAATAAAAAATTCACAAAAATGAAAAAAACGCCTGGAGATACCGTGGATTAGTACCTCTATACCAAATTTCATCAAAATCGGACGACTGGTTTAGGCTCTAGGTCTTATAACATCCACACAGACACACATACACACACACACAGACATCACTCCAAAAACCACTTTTTTAGGTTCAGAGGGACCCAAAACGGATATTTCCACCAAAAACTCAAACTCGAAAATTTTGACGAATACAATACTTTCTCCATATACTATGGTATACGGGGAGAAAGTAAAAATAGAAAAGAAAAGTATTAAATCTTTAAAACGCAAAGAAAAAACTACCTACATAGCTTATGAATACGGAAACTTACTATCAAGTATAATTTCAAAAAACTAACCGTTAATACAGTGTTTTGAACAAATAACAACATCCAGAGATTAATCAGACAATCCATTAAAATATAAAACTGATTTTTATAAATTAATAAATAACCTAGTCTGCATAGGCCAAGCAGGAAGAATGTTCTATCAAAGATTTAAAGAACATTTGGCTGAAAAAGAATGTAGATAACAATAAATCTAACTACGCACACAGCATGTTAAAATTTTGAAAATAATTTGAATCCTTAACATATACAGAGTGTTCATCTAGTCCCTTTAACTCCCTTCATTATTTTTGTTGCTGAAAATAAGTTAAAACTTTGTACCGTTTATATTTTGTGTTGCATAACAGGTCACATTTTTTGACATATTTGATCATCTATGATTTTTGGGGGGAAGGGAGTTAACAATTTTAAATGTAAAGGTAGGTCATGTAATACACCATTGTCAAGCTTATCAAAAGAAGAATAGAATGGCAAAAACTAGATCTTAGTATTTTGCTTTGTTTCAAAGTAAAGATCTAGATAATGATATTTTTATTATAATAACATAATACATACAATGATACTAAGAGTAAATAAATGCTATAAATGAAAGGTAAAATAATAACTTGATTTATATTAACACATCCTTACACTAAACTGTACAATTTTGTGGCTTTTTTGTGACTGAATTGGTTAATAACTTCAAAAAAGTCATCAGTTTTTGCCAATTCATTTTCAATGGCTGTAACAACCAAGGGGTTGAGTTGGTTTTGGCCAGTTTAAGTTACTCGGCCAAGTTTTTAGAGACTGGCCAGCCTACTGAAGGATCTCTCAGCAGCAGAAACTGTTGCAGAAAAGCTTGATTCCTGTGCACAAATTTACAAAAATAGATTCAATCCTTTCTCATAGATGGAGTTTAAAATTTTAAGTGGTTCTTTTTCTGAGTCAAACACCGTAGCATGGACACTCTTCGTATGCGTTATTTCTTCAATTAAACCATCACTTAAGCCTTCAGAATACTTGGAGATAAGAGAGAATTCAAAATTGGTGAAAACAGATCAATCACATCACTTCAGAACTGGAAAACCTAGTCTTCAAATCAACCATGACAATGTCCAGCACAGAAAAATTACAGATGATTTAAATTCATTTGTTGCTTCTTCTTCTCTTTGAAGATCTTCTTTAATTGAGTTTTTTTCTACGTTTGCTTGCCTCTTCCTCTTAAGTCTTCTCTTGGTCACGAAGTGGGTTGTGATGCTTCAGCAACTACTTAAAACTCTCGCAAAATGGTCTCCCAGGAATCTCTTAAGTGTTGCACCTCATTGAGTAAGCCTTTATTGAGTTGGGTTTCAACATTTATGGGACATTATCAGAGCCTATTCTACAAACTTGTCATGTCTGTCTAGCCACATACTCTGTTTTCCATTTACCGCACTGCTACTTCTTTTCACGAAGTACTTTGAATGTACTTCCATTTCATTGTTGGAGTTGGTTGGTTTTATCATCTGTTAAATATTAATTTTTACAGTTAACAAATATTCTTTAAAATCTAAGTATTTAATTAATTGTCAAGAAAAAACATGATGTTTCTAAGATAAATGGTTGGAGAGAGTACTAATTGTATTTTATTTTCAAAGTATTTTCCTAACATAGCCTACCCCATTAAAATCACACATGAACACCGGGCCCCCCCATGGTGCCAGGGCCTGGGACCTTCAGGAGCACTTGGACCCTCCCTTGTGTGGGCCATGTCAAAAGTACAAAAAATAAATCCAACAACCATTACAAATTTTAAGGACATTTTAAACTGTCAACAGTTCTTGAGATATTACGGAAATTCCAGACTTAATTTACTGTTAATTTACTTCAAGTATCATACCTTAAAATAAGCTATTTCGTGGGCTTAACAAAACCATGAGCATTGTTAATCATTTTGTTTTATTTTAGCCGTAAAAAAATTACATTATATTACATTATGTTTTTGTAAGAAACTGTGTTAATTTTATTATATTATATACATTTTGTTTGTTTTCTTTTGTTTAGAGCGAAAAACCATCGGGACTATCCATTTAATATTTTCTTCTGAGTTCAATCTCAACGCAGCAGTATATATTGATGTGTTTATACATTTTAAGTTTGTTTCTACCAACAATGAAATGTAGTATCAATTCACTGCAAATTATGGCACTGAATAATGATGTAGATCATGGTTTTAAATTGCATAACATGTTCCTAATACTGTAATGATAATAATAATAATCCTTGGTAGTAATAATAATTTATTGTTCATTTATTTTGTTATCTAATACAGATTTGTGTTTTGTCTTATTTGAAATGGTAAAATAAGTGTTTTTACTTGTAGATGTTGTTTTTAAACCCATTCCCTTCCCAATGTTGTTATTACAATTTTTACCGACAGCAAATCATTGAATCACTGAAAGACAATTAACTTCAACGTTGTTCAATTTCATTTTCTTAGTTTACACCCTTTGTTACAATTTTGAACAGTCTAATCTTGCTACATGTCAGCAGCAATAAGATCTCCCATAAGTAAGGATGATGATTTTTCTCCAGTCACTCATCTAACTTAAAGATCTCTTAAGATTATCTAGAGCAGGGGTCTCCAACCTACGGCCCGCGAACAAATTTTACCCGGCCCGCAAAAAGCTTACAATCTGAAAAAAAAAACATTTTTTTTATTTGATAATATATTTCCTTTTAAGCAATTTTACCGTTAACTGCTACAGAAAAATACTTTAAGAACATCAAAAATCATGCTCAAGCTGTGTTTTCTCTTTTTGGAGCCACCTACAAATGTGAGCAAACTTTTTTCACAAATGAAGTTTGTGAAATCTGAATACAGATCTTCTTTATCAGATGAACATTTAAAATCAATCCTAATGATCGGAACTACAAAGTTTGACCTTAAATGGACTGAAATTTTAAGTGGCAAACAAATGCAATCTTCGCACAAAACAACAATTATTTTTATTTTTAAGCTTCAGACTTGTTGTGTACTCATTTATTGTCAAGTTTTTCTTATCCTCATTAAAACTTAAAATAAAATAAAATAAATTTGTATTACCGTACATTGCAATGATTTGGTTTTGTGTCATCCTGCGTTTTCATTAGGCCTACTTAAAAACTCCTTTTACAGAACAAATTTTATTTGCGGCAAAAAATAATTATTTTAATTCAGTTTTCTGAACTATTCTAAATTTTACAAGTTTAACTAATTTTATATTAGAAGTTATTGTTATATACAGTACGATTTTTTTAACCGTACCCTCGGCCAAGATTGTACTAACCTAAATGATAACGTTAGAAATCGCTCTGTCTACTCTAGTTTTCTCCACCAAAACTGAGCCGAGCGGCGTGAAATAGCAAAAACCGAGCTTCAATAACACTGTTATTTAATACACTTAGCAGCGATGTAAAATTATGAAACTTTCACGGATGCGCAGATAAGAACCATACGATTCGTATGATGTAAACGAAAATCAATTACAAAACCTATTTCATATTTTAAAAATCAATATTACAACAATGTACTTTAATAATGACATGACATTTTCACACCTCTAGAAAGTTTTGTATTTGTTGGTCAGAGACAAAGTGTTCGCGAGAAAGTTTTAGATAAAGGTCCAAATTAAATATTGTATTTGAAACATTTTTCCGTTTGACTTACGGTTTGCTCAGTACGGATGTCTGGAGTTAGATTCCGCGGAAAACTTCCTGCCTAGGGGGAAGTAGGCCTACTTGGTGTCTGGCATTTACCTTAACCACACCACAGTATTATTATTCGCATACTCGAACAAGAGACAAGTAGTCTATGACTCATTCAAGTAGTTTTTATTTCAATAATTTTATTCGAATAATTATTCAATCATTTTTGTTTATTCGAAGTTTGTGGAACTGCCTTTACAATCCTTCCCCGCTACACCGCTAGCCCACCGAGCGCTAGCCGAGCCGAGGGCACGGTTAAAAAAATCGTACTGTAATCACATGTAAATTGATTGTAAAGATGCGTTTGCCATAAACAGAAATAAAACAGAAGTTTATGAGTGTTAAAACCCTCTGAGGATGATGACCACATCATCGAAATCATCGAAATATACATAAGGGTAACGTATTAAACATAACTTACAATTTAGTTGTTTAGTTATTGTTTTTGTTCCTTGTTTTGTGGTTCGGGGTTTTGATTTAAATCAGTGTGATTTTGTCGCCACAGTGCTCTTTTATTTGTTTAAACTATCTAAAGTCTAAACTGAAATAATGTTGGATTGTTGGCCTGCCTTGCCTCCAAAAATTTACAATGTGGCCCTTGAGTAAAAAAGTTTGGAGACCCCTGATCTAGAGGAATGGTCTGCTGTCTCCCGGTCACTGGTTATTGTATTACTTAGTCAATTGAGAAATTTACATTTAAATATCAGCTGCTCTGAGGTTTATTCATTTCCAATATACAGATTCTAGGATGTATATAGTCGCATTCTCTGCACAAGTCCTTTTAGGTGGCTTCATTTATCCACCATACCACCTTCCTTATGTTACATCTGCCCAGCATAAGAAGGTCCAATGTAATTTGCCTAAAGAGGACATCTTAAAGCCTGTCAGTCATTTGATGTTTTTTCCATCTCCTTCCGTTCTCTATTTTTGCCCAATCAGCAGCATATTGCTTTGCAAAAATACAATCAGGATTTCAGTTGAATCCTATGAATTCTGTTGCCGACGCTTTGTTGGCCAGGCATAACTGCACATTTATATCATCCATGTCA